>JANAVB010022800.1:1216371-1223871 GCA_029216955.1 Iris pallida
AAATTAAGTTTTTTTCTCGATTTGGAACTCGATTTTTGTTGTGTACATCATGAATTAAGTAAATCTAATTGAAAGGAATTTTTGGTGGTTAAGTCGAAGGAGTACCTAAGTGATTAAATATGGATTCGATTAAGCCATCAGGGAGAGAGGTTTTCAAAATTGGTTCCTGCTTACCAACGATGAAGAAAACAGAGTTCCCCTCCGTTCTTCGTGTCAGACCAATCGTCGGGGATAACTGCAACTACTCATGGAAACACGGTCTTCTTACAAACGGGCATACTGGTTGGCACACGATGACGCGTCTGCGTATCTGGGTCGATTGGATAGTTCGCCAAGGAATGAGAGGATAGGTTAGGAAGAGTTGGCCCTTTATCATGCACGGTTTTTGATGTCTTATGAAATCTTGGGCGTGTCTCAGTGATGATATCTATTCCGAATGTCTCACTGCAGTCCATCGACTGGGCACACAGAAGGTTGGCGATGCTACCAGATAGGGTTATCGATGGAGGTTGGGGTATAGAAGAGTACCGAAGTCAGTCGACGGATGGGTTGCGCTACCTATGCACGACTGCGTACGTGCGGGTGCCATGGCGGTGACCATGGCAGAGCAAGGCGAGGGACAGTGGGCCGCACGGTGGTGGTCGCGGCAACGGCCGTAGTAGAGCGCCGTTGTTGCTACTGCACTTCGGCTGCTCCCGCTACTTGTGGAGTCGGAAAGAGAAGGGGATATATATATATATATATATATATATATATATATATATATATATATATATATATATATATATACATATATATATATATATTATATATATATATATATATATAATGTTAGAGAATTGGGGTCTCTCTCCCTCACCTGTAGGAGCAAGGGCTATCTCCCTACCCCTCTCTCAGTGGAGTAAGGGCTATCTCCCTACTACATCCATTGCTTTTTCGTTAGTAATGAAGACCTTAGCCACAACGGTCAACGTGGATTATTATTATTATTATTATTATTATTATTATTATTATTATTATTATTATTATATATATATATATATATATATATTTATATACAAATTAAATAGAATATAGGAAAATTTTACGGTTGTGATTTACATGCACTATATGTATATTAGGATGGGGTTTGATTGAAATTTGATATTCTAGTCAAAGATATTTAAGATACACCTTGAGAGATTGAAACTGATCTCTAAGATGGAAATGAAACATTTGAGTGCATTTAAACCCATTTGGCTGTACAAATTCTCCTAAAATAGAATTTATAATAATTCTACTAGGTCATGGTACCTAACATAGGCTCTACCAAGACTCATCGACCTAGTCTAGAATTAGTATGGTTTTCTAATCCGAAATAGACTCTGAAAGCCTATTAATTGCGTCATGTGTGCCATATGAATATAAATAGCACATGGAAACTTGATTGAATGGCACACCCTTGGCACGTGTGTTGTAGGCTAAAAATAGGTCAAAATCATATATTGGGTCAAATAGTTTTGACCGATGTCGAGTCCCGAACTAACGTTGGAAGTTAGGCCTAGAATTAGGATAAATAATCAAATGGCCTACATTTGACCCGAAGTTGTGCGAAGTCAAAAGGATGTTAGTGGACAAGTTTGGATGGGACATGATATATCAAGTTGAAGGTGGGCTTGTATACTTTAAAACTTATGAATGACTTTTCGAACGATTGGCATTTCTTGAGCTCCAAAAATCAAAGCTACGAAAAAGTACTTATATAGTTTTAATAGAAAAGTAAAATCTAATAAATACAAATCATATAAAATAAATTTAAAAAATAATTCCCAAAAATTAGGTTCCTGACAAACTACCCACCTTAAAGAATTTCGTCCTTGAAATTAAAATAAGGCTCACTAACGAAGAACCGTGCTAGTGTAACTAGGGATAGTTCAAGGGATACACTAGGTCACTACGATGTCTCATAATTGCTTAAGTAATAATCAATCATAAACAAATTGTTTTTGCCACACCTCTATCATAAAACTATGTATGGTTATCTCTAGTCACTTACTGGCGGTCTTGCAACGATCATGTTGAAGGCTTGTCCTCCTTTAGCTTCAAGCAAAGGACTATAATTACTAGCCCCTCCACCATTATATCCTCGGTCCTCTTTAGCTCTTGAATTTATCGACTAATTTTCTCAAAGGTTTCATCCTATATTTTTATTCAAGCCTTGAATCTAAAAATCATGTAGTAATAATAATCTACAACCATCTAATTCTTGAAAGTTAAATCCAATCTCCTCTCTCGCAGCTTGTAAAATCACATTACCTTGAGGACGTCTACACACCTTTGGTCACACTACCCCATCAAACACATGATGTCTTAAAATTTAAAACCCTTGCACACTAGTCACCACTAGATATCTATGGCAGATGGCCTCTCTAATCCCCCATATCTATCAAGCAACCAAAATTTAATAAGAAAACTAATTTACGCTATAACATAAGAATTTCTGATAAATTCTATAAAATACGATCATTCGTCACTCCGAAATAGAAAGGGACGAGAAACAACGACATGAGAAAGCAAAGGAAGAATAGTCGAGAGCAAATACGAAGTTGAAGGACAGTAGAGAAATTTTTAAAAGAATTGTCAAGGCAGATGTGGATTGAGATTTCTAAGGGTTTAGTCATATTTGTAGGCCCGCTCAGTACAGTAATGTAACCGAAATGGGTAACACGACCTGCATGGACCACCAAGAAAATATAACGCCCCAGTCCCAAAATACGTAGGAATATGAGACATATACATGCCAGCTACATATCGAGAGGACTCCAGCCCAACTCGAATACGTATAAGCTGTCTGAAATAAACTACAAGGTTATAACAACTATCTATATCTCAATTAACTAAAGATAAACTCTTTTATAAACCAAGTAAACTAATGCTGGTCAGACATTAGCAAACAGGTTCCTACAAGTAACAAGAAAAGATAATATACAATAAAGTGAACCAGACTCTAATGTAATTATCTTGAACATGCTTCTGAAGAAGAAATAATCTTGCAAAACTATGCTATATAATAGCATGATCGAAGTAAAAATAAAATATGAAATTGGACGAAACTATCATCAATCCTACAATGCATTCTACCTCAATAACTTCAACTAATACCTGGAGAGATCACCAGGTCCTCAGGGGACTAGCAAGATACATAATATACAAGCCAAAATATAGCAGTAAAATATATGCAGAGAAATAAAAAATAATTGAGGGAAAATCAACTGAGGCACAACGGACTAAGACACCAAGATCTAAGACACAAAGGACCTAAAACACTGGCATGCCATATTAGTTATGGCTAACTGGTCAAAGCTATAGAATGTAGTAAAGGCAAGCACTCCCAATCTATAGTATCTCAATCGTAGTCAAGGCAAGCACTCACAACCGAGATTGTTGCCATTCGTAGTAAAATAATCCTATAGACCTTAGTCAAGGTAAGCACTCACAACCTATAGAATGTCAAAGTTAAGTCCTACTCAAGTCATGTCAAGTCCTACTCAAGTCATGTCAAGTCAAGTCGAGTCAGGTCGAGTCATACTCAAGTCAAGGGAATCATAGTGTAGGGCTATATGACTATATCAAGGAACACATATAAACTAAAGAAATATAAGAAATAGGAAACTCATAATAGAAAACAAGAACGTGCAAGTAAACTAAAAATATGTAAAAGTAGAACTATAAATAGGATGAGTGAAACTAGCATGGAGTAAAGCAATCATGAATATGAGGAAAAGAACAATAGAGAGGTAATGAACATGCATATAAAATATACTATACAAGCTGGCAAGGTATACTTGCCTGGTGGTAGCACGTAGAACCAATACTATCCAGTCAATCAACGAGCCACAAAAGTCAAACTCTCGCAACAGTCTTTGGACGCTGAAATAGACATCAGTAACATGTTTTTTATAAAATAAATATCTAAGTTTGACTGCTTGGAAGTCCAATTCTGGACACAGGGGCAAAACAATAATTTTAGGCCAAAATAGTATCCATTGTTGGACTTACTTTGTACCAAAAAACGTGCAAGCATCTACAATCTCTAAAGTCAGCAAACTATGTCTACGGGTTCGGTTTGACGATACGAACCCAACCGTATTTCCAAAATTAGATTCTGGTAGGCCGTGCACATATTCGTCCTTTGGATCGGGTCGCGAGTGTTATGACCCGCACCCAGAGTAGGGGCAAGAGTGCGTGGCAGTGTCCCATCCTACGCCGCAGAAACGACGTAGAACGCTATCTAGGTCTACTATCTAACAACAATTATAATATTAAAACCTATTGAGAATGGTCAACTCCGAACGGAGGACAAACATTGACAATATAATATACTCAATCACAATATTCTAAGAAAGATAGATGATACTGAAAGATAAAGACAACAAGATATGAAAATATCATCCAAAAAATTCGACACAGAAATAATACAAGTCCAGAGTCAAAAATCTTAAATATAAATACTAAAAATAATAACATGCCAAAGTATAATCTGGAGACAAAGTCCAGTACCAAACAAATCTAGCTGAGCGACCCCTAAAATCTCATCGGCTGGAACTAACCCCTGCTGGACAAGGGTATTCCGGTCTACGCCTACTACGTTATGAGGACCATAGTAGGTAGGACACTTATCCTCGTCATAATCTGTAAAATTTTGTCAATATATCCAGTCAGGATGGAACGAGCAAAAATCTCTAATAACAGTTCTAGTTTGACGATAAAGAATATGTAGCAGTAAATAGAGAAAATATGCAAGGTAAAGTAATAACATGAATCATGGTAATGCACATCAAGACTGTAAATGAATGAAAGAGCAAGAGAACAGTGTATATCATGCACAGGAATCAGGAAAACTATAATCTATGTGAGTTAGCACTAGTTTTAACATATGATCGACTTAGGAACATGATACAAGATTTGGCCTGATTAATCATATGTGAGGTATATGATTAACACTGTAAAAGGTTCAAGACTTGATACAAGAAGTGTATTGATCACATATCTATGCTAATACCCCCCGCCCCTGACTAGTATAGTGGATCCAACCATGACACGTTATAACACGTATTCTCTGAGAAGGTCACGAGCCCTTCACAGGAATCGTGTCTACACAATACACGAGAAACAAGGAGTCTTGCACAAGGTATACCAAGGAGTATAAGAAATAACATCTCATGACGGGATTTAGATAAATACCAATCCGTGTGAACAATGTGTCAAGAAAACCAGAATATCTATACTAAATATAAAAAATATGGACAATATCATAAAACAGAAATATTATCAGAGAATGTACTTGCCTGAGATCTGGTGGAAAATGTCAACAATGTATCGAGGCTCAGAGTAAAGTCACAGATCTAAAGATGAGATATACATGATTTAAATAGGATTTAACAGTGTTAGGCATTATTTTCTAGTGCAGGCTATACAAATCTAGGTCAAACTCAATCAACTAAGTCATACTAAGTTAAACAAGGTTAAACTATGTCAAACTAGGTCATACTAGGTCATACTAGGTCGTACTAGGTCTAACAAAGTCAAACTAGGTCAAGGGTTGACTTACAGTTGACTTTTGGTCAACTAGTCAACTTTGGTCAACTCCTAGTCCAATCTAGGTCAATAGTTGACTCACAATTGACTTTGGTCAACTGGTCAACTCTTAGTCCATTCTAGGTCAAAAGTTGACTCAACGTTGACTTTCAGTCAAAATAGTCGACTTTGGTCAAACAAGGTCAAATCTAGTCTAAGTATCATATTCCTAACATTTACCTACCAAGATACCATATACCTTGGTCCTTTTGGTATCCCAATACCAATACCTTGGTTGGAAGTCCAATACCTTAGTCTAGGTAAACATATACCTTAATATCCAATACCCATAATTAGATATCTAGTAACTTTCTATATACCCCCGAGCTACTAGTTAACCAATACCTTAACATCTAACCTTAGTATCTAGGTAAACCCAATACCTTACCTTGTAGGTAAATCATTACCTTAAGGTAAAAGGTAAACTCTAAGGTATTCTAAGATATCCCAAGATATCTCAAGATACCACTATCTACTCTTAAAATACTAACATCTAGTATCCTAAGATACTTCTAGACGCTAACTCTAATTCTAACATATCTACGGATACTAATTCTAGCTTATTAGGATACTAATATATCCTAACATCTATGTATCCTAGATATCATAACATATCTCTAACATATACCCATATCCTAACTTACCTTAACTTTTAAACTAAGATCTAACATCTAACCATCTAACATATATCCGTCTAACCTTTACTAACATCTAACCATCTAACCAACTTAGAAACCTACCACAAACTAACATACTAACTTAGCTACTATCTAACTAACACAAGACACTCACACACACATAGGAATCAAATGGGGCTAGGGGCTAAGAGAAATAGGGCAAAGTGGGATGCAAGGAGGGCTGTCTTGCTGCCCAAACTGCTGCTGCAGTTGGTGCTCTGTACTGCAGCATGTTGTTGCTACTACTTCCCTCTAAAATGATGCTCATGCAGCTCTGGTTTATTGTTGCTGCTTCAGCCATTCCATGTTGCATGGCTGCTGCGACTTGCTGCCCCTTTTGTAGTCACTAGCTTTCCCTCCAACCCCCCCTTCGATAACACACCACTCATACACTCTCAAGACACTCAACCCTCACAAACACATACACACACAACACACAACTCATTTCTCCCCTCTCCACACACTAATCAAACCCCTTTCTCACCTCAACCTCAAGCCACACTCTTAAAGACACAACAACACACACACACACTACCACATACAAACTCACACCCTATCACATACATACAAGACACATATCAATATATATGTACAAAAACCCCCAAATCAGTCCACATACATAATATATACCAAAATTTTATCTCTACCTAAAAATATGATTTTTAGGCTAAAATACATAGATACTAACATAGGTATACAAATAAAAACTAATATGGACATCCTAACCATGGCTAATCTACTCTCTAACTCATATAAATCTGAAATTAGAAGACAATATAGCCTATGGGGCATAAACACAAATACTTGGTGGGCCATCCAAGAAATTTCTCCTTGGGTGACACAAAACCCATCCTAACTTCCTAATGATGACTCAAAAGAACCTCAAAATCAAACATAAGGGTGGTACATGCATGGGGGTGGTTCCTTTGAATGCAAAACTATCAGAAATGCAAGAAAAGATGAATTAGAGAGAGGGTTTTACCAATTGGGAGTTGTATCCCAATGATTCAACCAAAGGACACGGTTTCGACACGAGAACTCCTTGAAATTGGACTCCTCTCCTACCTCCTTGCTCCCCACTCCAAGTAGGCACCTCCTCCTTGGTAGATTGAGTGGAATAGAGGAAGAAAGACTTGATTTGTGAGATCAAATCAAGAGAGAAGCTCTCAAGATTGAGGAAGAACTCAAAATGAATGAAAAGAGGCTA
>JANAVB010022800.1:1226371-1291371 GCA_029216955.1 Iris pallida
CTCTGAAAGCCTATTAATTGCGTATTGTGTGCCATCTGAAAATAAATAGCACATAGAAACTCGATTGAATGGCCACTGTAACACCCAATTTTCCAGAAGAGGGTAATTTTGAAATTTTGTAATTATAATTATTCTTTATTCATATTTATTCATATTATAATTTTTGGTGATTTTAATATATTTTATTGGTGCTATATTGACTTTGACTAGTGTTGACCTTGGATACTGGTTGACCTAGAGCCTAGCCTTATGATTAGGGTATTTTGTTTATCATTTCAAGTTTGAGGGTATTTTTATCATGTTTGGGGTTATTTGATTTTATTATAATTTATTTGAATTTATGGGAATTTTTAGGATTTATTTTGGAATTGTTTGAAGGATGGTTGACTAAGTTGACTTTGACTAGCTTTGACTGGGTCTTGTAAACTGATTTTTAGGTTCCTATTTGAACTGAGATTAAAGGGGTTCTTTATGTATAAATCTGTGAGTCTAGTATTGGACTGTTCTAAACTGAGTTTGTCATTCACTATTTCCCTTTTTCATTCACTGTTAATTCATGCAAAAACCTGAGTTGTTTTGAGACTAAAAACTGAGATTTGGGTTTACTGTTTAACTGTTGATGCAATGTTGGTTTCCCTCTTCACTGTTAGGTTCCAGATTTATCATCGTTTACTCACTGTTTTTGCCCAAGATTTGCCACTGTTTTCCTATTCACTATTTTCAGCTATCCACACTGTTTTGTATCACACACAACTCTCATGCTTCACTGCACACATGATTCACTTGCCACACACACATGCATCCACACACCCTCACTCTCACTAATATACACACACACTCTCATGTATCACTCACACCCTAAACTCTATCACACACACACAAGTTACACTCACATTCCTATGTCTAACACACTTAAGTCCCTCTCTCTATACATATGTATATATATATGTTGACATATAATGTTGTGTGGTAATCATATAAGAGCCTATATGTTAATATGTGTATTCTACATTGGATTGTGTGGTATAGCCATATGTGTATTCCTATATTAGGTTATATAATATATCTATGAGGGTATCATTTTAGATAAATGATTTGACTTATGTAGATATGATTTATGGTTGGTTTTAGGCATGGTTAGCCTATGGCCTAGTCTCTTAGCCTATGGGTGTATATGTGTGTCTGCTTAACTAGTGAGCCTAGAATAGACTTGTGTAGTCTTGTTAGACTTAGAATGGACAAGTTAGACTAGTATAGACTAGTTTGACTTAGGTTTGACTTGGTTTACCTAGTTTGACTTCTAGGGTTGACCTGAGTTGACCAAGAGTTGACTTTGGTCTAGATTGACCTAGATTCATGTAGTATGCATCGTAGTGCATCTTATTACTATTCTGGACTTTTTGTGACTTGTGCTGCTCTTATTAGGAGCCAGACACCTCTCTTCGGACAGTACATTTCATCCGGACACTCAGATACCAGGCGAGTACATTCTCTGATCATTTTATATCCTGCTTAGAATTATTTTCCTGCATTAAATTACTTTACTTGATACTGTCACGTTGGTCATACGAATTAGTACTATATGCATCCCTTCTTGAGATGTTATCCCTTCAGGGAGCATCGGGTATTACATGTTCTGTGCGTTTCACCTACATGGCGTATCACTATGCTTCATTTGGTTCTTTGATCACTTGTGACATATACTCTTATGATCACAGAGTTTTCCTTGAATCCTTATCCCATTTATTGGGTTTTCCAGAATCCCCATTTATGGGACTACTATGTACCACCCTTCGGGGGCCGTTACATAGAATCATAACATAACCTGGTTGGATCCTTGTGTATTATTTGAGGGTACGGGGGAGTAGAATTAGACATGTAAATAATATCCAAGTAGCGTAGCATCAGAATCTTTCCATAGTATAGCATCAGAATCATCCTATGCCATTTACATGTCTATATTATACTCTGACTCACTAGCCACTGTTAGTTCTTTACTTATAGTAGATATTTCTATTACAGTTCTCTCTCTGTTTACATACTGTATTTATTCAGTATCTATATCTTACTTTACTGCATGATTATATTTTCTAACCTGCTATGAACTGCTGAGATATATTGTGCTCGCTCCTGTCTTGACTGGACCTGTTAAAAATATTATAGAGGACGAGAAGGAGGCCTGTGTGGATACCTTCTGCAGGACAGCTCTAACTGACGACTTTACCCTACTGCCTAGACTAGCTTAGTTAGGCTTTATCTTACTTATGTTGTCTTGAGACTAGTAGTTAGACTTTATTTCTGTGTTTGAGATTTGGGTTGTATATATTCTTTCATACTCAGTAGCTGTGACCTTTTACTTTGGATATCTGCTGAGATGTTATCTTAGACTATTTGATCATCTGTATTTTCCTTGAGTTCTTTATCATATCTTGCTTCTTCTTTTTTAGTTGTGATTGAGTTTATTTTCTGCTATGTCACCCCCATTCGGGAAGTATAAACTGCTTAGCTTTATATTGTTAGATGTTGTGACCTAGGACAGCGTTCTACCGCCGATACTGTGGCGTAGGCTGGGCGTTGTTACGTTTTCGTACCCTCACAGTGGGTGCGGGTCGTGACACATTTTTAGTGGTGGCCCATGCAGGTCGAGTTTGTGTAGTGGTATTCGAACTAGAATATCACTACAGCCTGCAGTAGGATTAGGATATATTTTTAAAAGTACTCAATCACAGTTAAGATTCCTTAAGAGATTCCTAGGACGACCATTGAGAATCTTATTTAAACTTCAATTTGAATCATTTCCCTTGTTTTGTTGGATCGTTATTGATTTTAATTTTTCGATCGAGATGAATTTTAAGGCCTGAGTTACGATATTTTTCTGATAACATATGTTGACGGGAATACAGGGATGGTAAAACGTCTACTTGATTATGGAGCTTGTAGTTTATCGCAGCCATATTAGCTGGCGTGGCAGAAACATAGAGACCTGACTTCGGATGTACGTATCTTGGTTATGAGATTTGGAATTTCTCGCAGCTATACTAGTCGGCATAGCGAGAATTCCAGACGACATAATTTTAGAGGTACAGGCCCCAGTTATGGAATCTATCGTTTATCGTAGCCTTGCTTATTGGCATGGCGAGGACTCTGAGTAACATGATTTTGGATAGACGCATATGATTATTAGATTGTATCTTGAGAAGGTTTTTAAACATATCATCTCTATCGTACCCTTCTATTATTATCAGTTGTTTTTTCTAGCATCAATAACTTAGGAGTAGGAGTATGAGTAGGGGTAGCTTAGTTGTTATTATAAATCTAGTATAACTTCTTCCTATAAAATTTTTCCTATTACAATGAATCAATGATTTTGCTAGACCTTGACTTAGATTTGATATTGTAACTCTGGTTTCAAATGGTTCCGTCTTTTTAACAGATAAGCAGAACAGATTTTATTATTACTTTTTCTTGCCATTATTTTTTGTATTACCTTAGAATATATATATATATATAGTGGACACAGATGCTTGCCTGACACGTATGCATGCTACACTTGATCACCAGCCTATCTAAATGCATATTAATATGTTGATGTTAATTTTTCAAAATCCTAATAATTCTAATATAGGACAGTATCAGTGACTAGTTCTCCGTTTCCAGATTAATTTCGTAAATTAATTTTAAATTTCATGTTATTAGTTGTTGTTTACATCACTACACATGTATGTTATATACAAGGTTTTAATTCTTAAAGAAATTGGTTGAAATTGATTGAGTTTTGTGTTGAATTTGTCAAATCTGAGACTGTGTACATATTAACCCTTTAAGTCTGAATTCTAAGTGATTAGTCAATTTACAGTTTTCTTTAATAGTAATGTTTGAGCCGTATACATTGTTGTGTGTAGGTATATAATGTTAGGTTTCATACTCTTACATGTTAGGTTGTGGTAAACATTGAGTTGGTTTTGATGTTCGAATTTCTCCAAAATTTTGAAAACTGAATACATGTTAACATTTTTTTTATTGCTTACAAATGTGTAGTTCAATTTCAGATTTAATATGTAATATTGAACTAAGCTGAATGATGAACCCTTCATTTCAAGTTTTAATCCATGTACACTTGACACTCTACACTAATGTTCACAACTGCCATGAAAACCTAACCCTTCATCCCTATGTTATGTTCATATGGCTATATATATATATATATATATATATATATATATATATATATATATATATATATATATATAGTTCTATATACATGTTATAATGTATGTATATGCATAATTAAATCTCTACCTCTCTATACATATAGATATACATATATGTTGTTAGCCATGTATGTTATGAGTAAATAGCTTGTGCCTTGTAGACTGCTTAACCAATATGCCATGAATAGTATAACTTGATAGCTAAAGTTGAGACACAAATCCTCCTATACACTTTCATGTATATTTCACACAAACCACATGACCCTTACATAATGCTAGCTTTTTCCCTCTTTAACACATTCTCTATATATATCATGATTTGGATTTCAATGCTATTGACTTTCGTTCCTTAAACTTTTGGTTCTGATTTTCTTCAATAGTACCCCTTCTAGATGATTAGTAGTTATCTTATTTTATTTTTTTATAATTACCAGTTTTCAGATATGATGGTAGACTGCCTTACAGCCTTGATGATTATTGTTTTTATCCTTTCCAGTATGGCACCCATGACCCGAGCCCGTCGCCTGAGAGCAGCTACAGCTACTGAAAGTGTGCTTCCACCTCCTATTGTTCAGGAGGTAGTGATTCCTCTATCTGATCAGGGGGTGGTGGCACCTCCTGCCATTGAGGAGATGGTGGTAGCCTCGCCAGAGAGTCTTCCTTTATCTCCTGTCGTTCAGAAGAGAGCTGCAGATTTCCCTGGGACCGAGAGCCTTTCCCTACCCCTTGGGATGGTACTCCATACTATACCACCCGGAGGTTTGTTACTTGACGCAGCCCAGGTGTTTGGATATTTCCAAGAAAGGCTGTTGAAGTCACAGAAAGTTCATGATGAGGCCATGAAGGAGCAAATCCAGAGGTTGCTACGTCTGCGGGACTATGTGCTTTCAGGAGGAGAGCCTAGCTCCAAGAGGGCGAGGAGCAGTACCCAGTCCTATCCAGAGTTTGAGGAGTACCCATATATCCAGCCTATATCATCATACCCAGCCCAGTCTCCTGTCCAGCAGAGGCCAGCTGAGCCAGAGCCTATCTGTGTCTACTGTAAGAAGTCTGGACACAAGTGGAACTTCTGTAGAAAGAGACTAGGATTGTGCCTATTCTGTGGGTCAGCTGCACACTGGGTCCAGCACTGTCCTGATATACCTGCCCCAACCAGGGCCTTGCTTCCAGGAGGGAGTTCTAGTTCTCAGACCTAGCTGGAGGTGAGTTTTGACCTAACCTTAGTATCCCTTTTGAGAATTTTGATGCATCCCTTGCTTGTATGTTTTGATACCTTGTGATTGCCTAGTACTGTAGCAGGGTTAGTATAACTAGATGAGACCCCAGACTGATATTGCATGCCATGACCCCATAGGATACACTTTCCAACTGTATGATTTAAATAGGTTTCTGAGACTATGATTGCTGGGGGCTTAACCTAGAAGGGTGCGATCATCTTAATTTCGAGGACGAAATTTTTATAAGGTGGGTAGGATTGTAACACCCAGTTTTCCAGAAGAGGGTAATTTTGAAATTTTGTAATTATAATTATTATTTATTGATATTTATTCATATTATGATTTTTGGTGATTTTAATATATTTGATTAGTGCTATATTGATTTTGACTAGTGTTGACCTTGTAGACTGGTTGACCTAGAGCCTAGCCTTATGATTAAGGTATTTTGTTTGTCATTTCTAGTTTGAGGGTATTTTTGTTATTTTTGGGGTTATTTGATTTTATTATAATTTATTTGAATTTATGGAAATTTTTAGGATTTATTTTGGAATTGTTTGAAGGATGGTTGACTAAGTTGACTTTGACTAGCTTTGACTGGGTCTTGTAAACTGATTTTTGGGTTCCTATTTGAACTGAGATTAAAGGGGTTCTTCATGTATAAATCTGTGAGTCTAGTATTGGACTGTTCTAAACTGAGTTTGTCATTCACTATTTCTCTTTTTCATTCACTGTTAATTCATGTAAAAACCTGAGTTGTTTTGAGACTAAAAACTGAGATTTGGGTTTACTGTTTAACTGTTGATGCAATGTCAGTTTCCCTCTTCACTGTTAGGTTCCAGATTTATCATCATTTACTCATTGTTTTTGCCTAAGATTTGCCACTGTTTTCCCATTCACTATTTTCAGCTATCCACACTGTTTTGTATCACACACAACTCTTATGCTTCACTGCACACATGATTCACTTGCCACACACACATGCATCCACACACCCTCACTCTCACTAATATACACACACACTCTCATGTATCACTCACACCCTAAACTCTATCACACACACACAAGTTACACTCACATTCCTATGTCTAACACACTTGAGTCCCTCTATATATATATATATATATATATATATATATATATATATAT
Organism: Iris pallida; assembly: GCA_029216955.1. Lineage (NCBI taxonomy): Eukaryota > Viridiplantae > Streptophyta > Magnoliopsida > Asparagales > Iridaceae > Iris > Iris pallida. Next base: position 1,232,946 of record JANAVB010022800.1, read on the forward strand.
ATATATATATATATATATATATATATATATATTTATATATATATATATGTTGACATATAATGTTGTGTGATAATCATATAAGAACCTATATGTTAATATGTGTATTCTACATTGGATTGTGTGGTATGGCCATATGTATATTCCTATATTAGGTTATATAATATATCTATGAGGTTATCATTTTATATAAATGATTTGACTTGTGTAGATATAATTTATTGTTGGTTTTAGGCATGGTTAGCCTATGGGTGTATATGTGTGTCTGCTTAATTAGTGAGCCTAGAATAGACTGGTGTAGTCTTGTTAGACTTAGAATGGACTAGTTAGACTAGTATAGACTAGTTTGACTTAGGTTTGACTTGGTCGACCTAGTTTGACTTCTAGGGTTGACCAGAGTTGACCAAGAGTTGACTTTGGTCTAGATTGACCTAGATTCATGTAGTATGCATCGTAGTGTATCTTATTACTGTTCTGGACTTGTTGTGACTTGTGCTGCTCTGATTAGGAGCCAGACACCTCTATTCGGACCGTACATTTCATCCGGACACTCAGATACCGGCGAGTACATTCTCTGATCATTTCATATCCTGCTTAGAATTATTTTCCTGCATTAAATTACTTTACTTGATACTGTCACGTTGGTCATACGGATTAGTACTATATGGATCCCTTCTTGAGATGTTATCCCTTCAGGGAGCATCGGGTATTACATGTTCTGTGCATTTCACTTACATGGCGTATCACTATGCTTCATTTGGTTCTTTGATCACTTGTAACATATACTCTTATGATCACAGAGTTTTTCTTGAATCCTTATCCCATTTATTAGGTTTCCCAGAATCCCTATTTATGGGACTACTATGTACCACCCTTCGGGGGCCGTTAGATAGAATCATAACATAACTGGTTGGATCCTTGTGTATTAATTGGGGGTATGGGGGAGTAGAAGTAGACATGTGAATAATATCCAAGTAGTGTAGCATCAGAATCTTTCCATAGTGTAGCATCAGAATCACCCTATGCCATTTACATGTCTATATTATACTCTGACTCACTAGCCACTGTTAGTTCTTTACTTATAGTAGATATTTCTATTACAGTTCTCTCTCTCTGTTTACATACTGCATTTCTTCAGTATCTATATCTTACTTTACTGCATGATTATATTTTCTAACCTGCTATGAACTGCTGAGGTGTATTGTGCTCGCTCCTGTCCTGACTGGACCTGTTAAAAATATTACAGAGGACGAGGAGGAGGCCTCTGTGGATACCTTCTGCAGGATAGCTCTAGCTGACGACTTTACCCTACTGCCTAGACCAGCTTAGTTAGGCTTTATCTTACGTTGTCTTGAGACTAGTAGTTAGACTTTATTTCTGTGTTTGAGATTTGGGTTGTATATGTTCTTTCATACTCAGTAGCTGTGACCTTGTACTTTGGATATCTGCTGAGATGTTATCTTAGACAATTTGTTCATCAGTATTTTTCTTGAGTTCTTTATCATATCGTGCTTCTTCTTCCTTAGTTGTGATTGAGTTTATTTTCTGCTATGTCATCCCCATTCGGGGAATATAAACTGCTTAGCTTTATATTGTTAGATGTTGTGACCTAGGACAGCGTTCTACCGTCGATACTGCGGCGTAGGCTGGGCGTTGTTACGTTCTCGTACCCTCACAGTGGGTGCGGACCGTGACACGTACCTTTGTCACATGTGCCATAGGCTTAAAATAGGTCAAAACCATATATTGGGTAAAATAGTTTTGATCGATGCCGAGTCCCGAACTCACGTTGGAAGTTAGGCCTAGAATTACGATAAATAATCAAATAGCCTAAATTTGACCAAAGTTGTGTGAAGTCAAAAGGATGTTAGGGGACAAGTTTGGATGGGACATGATATATCTAGTTGAAGGTTGGCTTGTCTACTTCAAAACTTATGAAGGACTTTTCGAACGATTGGCATTTCTTGTGCTCCAAAAATCAAAGCTGAGGAAAAGTACTTCTATATTTATAATGAAAAATTAATATCTAATAAATACAATCATATAAAATAAATTTAAAAAATAATTCCCAAAAATAAGGGTCCTTATACACACACACACACACACAGAGACATATATATATATATATATATATATATATATATATATATATATATATATATATATATATATATATATATTTTATATATATATATATATATATATATATATATATATATATATATATATATATATATATATATATATATATGAACACATTTATCATACTCATTTGTAATAGACCCATATTTTTGAATCATTTTGTCAAATTGGTGATGTCATTGCTTAGGAGCTTGTTTCATGCAATATAATTTTCTTTTACTAATCTGCAATCTTTTTTATTTTTGACCTTTAACAATGAACCTTCAGGTTGCTCCATGTAGATATTTACATATAGATCTTTATTTAAAAATGTTGTCTTTACATCCATTTGATAGATTAGCATATCATGAATGGAAGTTAAAGCTAAGTATGTTCTACTACTGGTAATTCTAGCTACAAGAGAGTAGGTGGCAAAATAATATTTTTTTTTTCTGAGTGAAACCTTTGGCTATAATCTTGCCGTATATTTTTCTAAGTACCATCAACTTTAAGTTTTCTTTTAAAGATCCACTTACAACCTATGAGTTCATTGCCTAGAGGTAAGTCTGTTAAAAACTAAGTACTAATCCCCATAAGAGACATGTATTCATTGTTAATGGCCTCTTTCCAAAAAGGAGATCAGGAGAATATATTGCTTCTTTATAAGTTCTGTCACGACCCTCACCCTAGAGTATGGGCACGAGCAGTGGGTACGTCCAGCCTACGCCGCAATGTCGACGGTAGAACGCTGTCCTAGGTCAATCATCTAACAATATAAGGTACTTGTACAGTATATACACTCCGAATGGAGGTGACATAGCAGAATACAGTCTCAATCACATCTAAGGCAGAAAATGATTAGATAGATAGATAGATATAAAATAAAATCCACAGAGATACAACCAGATAGAAGTCTAAGTGTCTAAGATATCACAAATCCATATAACATCTCAAATCTTAATACAGTAATCTTGAGTAAATACAATGAAAAGACATCCTAGACTAAAGGTGTGTCATCTACTGCTAAGGGGTCCTGCTGCTGATCCAGGTCACAACAATCCTCTAGGGTAGTCCCATGAGACGTGGAACAGAACGCCTCGCCCTCATCCTCTGTAATATTTTCAACAGGTCCAGTCAGGACAGGAGCGAGCACAATACATCTCAATAAATCATAACAGGTTAAGAAATATAAACATGCTAGAGAGTAAGATACATGAAACTGAAAGAACAATATGATGTAAAAGAGAGACTGTAAGTAAATAGCTACAATATATAAGAGAACTAATCAATGCTATTAATTCAGAGGACAAGATGGTTATGTAAATGACACGATGTTATACACGAGTAATCTACAGAGGTTATACACGAGTAAGCTACAAGATTGAGTACATAACCACTTCTACTCCCCCGCCCCCAATCAATACACAAGGATCCAGTCAAGTTATGTTATTGCACACGATGAGGAATGTACACGAAGATCATGTGAGCACATGAGAATACACGATTTCATACGATTTGTACACGAATGTCACAAATACAAGGATTACACGATGCCAATGATAAAGTACACGAACATGAAATACTCGATGTATCCGCTAAGGGGATAACATCGCACGACAAGATCCATATAGTACTAATCCGTGTTACCAACGTGTCAGCATCAAGTAAAGTAATCTAAAGCAGAAAATATAATCCTAAATAAGATATGAAATGATCAGAGAATGTACTCGCCTGGTATCCTGAATATCTGAAGAGAATATACTGTCCGAGGAGTGGTGTCTGGCTCCTATAGAACAGTACAAGTCACTACATGTCTAAAATAGTAAAATAGACTGCTATAATGCATCTACATGATGTTTGGGATCAATCTCGGCTATAGTCAACCTTGGGTCAACTCTAGTCAACTACACTAGTCGAATTAGGTCAAATAGGTTAAGCCTAACCCAAACAAATCTCACTAAGCCTAGCCAGCCTATTCTAGCAAGCACACATCATCACAAGGCCATACAAGTCTATCAACACACAATCACTGGTGTATACATGCCATATACACATAGGTTATCTCCTATGAATCTACATAGGCTATGAGCCATAGGCTATATGCCATACATATAGTCTATATCACACATTCCCCCACATTATATATATACACTAATTTAATATAAATATCATACACATATATACCACTTTATTATATTCAAAATATAAATATTATGTATATTTACATATAAGCCATTATACATATAGAGATATAGACATGTGTGTGTGTCAAATAGATGGGTGATGTGTATCAATATAAAACAGTGTGTAACAGTAAAAGTGAAATCAAGGCAATGTTGATAGGAAAACAGTATGTGTTAAATAGGATGTGTGTATATGCCGGAAATCAGTGAGCAATGAGTGTACCATATAAGTGTCAAACTCAGGAAAACAGTGTTGTGTGTCTTAGCTATGAGAGTGTGTGTGTAATACAAAGAAAACAGTGTAATATGGATAATGTGTGTGACAGTAAAGGGTGTTTTAGTGTTCTCGGTTTTAGGTAGTGTGTGTGTATAAGATCATGTGTGTGTACAGTCACAGTTTGTTCAGTGTGTCATCAGTCCAGCTATGTGTGTGTGTGCATATGTGTTAACAGTGTTCAGTTCAAAGTGTCTCAGGAATTCCATTAGGGAGTTGTGTCATAGAAGTTAACTAATCTCAGTAATCAGTGCAATGCACTTATTCTCAGGAAAACAAAATTCGAATGACAATTTCACATTCAGTCCTAACAGTAACACATTAGTTCAACCCATTCGAAACCAACCCTTAGTTAACATCAAACCCAACATACATAAATGAACAAATCTTGATCATTAACATCAATAAATCCGTTTAAAATAGAAATCTAATTTCAGAATTTAACAGCAGTAAACTTATGTATCAGTAGAATAGGGGAAATAAAATTCGAAAGCTAATTAACAGCTAATAACCCAAACTATTGGTTGGTAATTAAATCCCCACATGTGCTCGTGTCCCAAGAGTCATATCGTGTCACCCCATGCCGGATATGGCGTGTCCAAGCAGTTAAACACACACGAATACACTAGGCCTATGCACAGCATCGTGCACACGTGTCTAGCGCACGACACAGGACACGTGGAGACACGTGGTCGTGCACACGTGTAGCCCACATGTCAGGCTACACGATCGACACCCTATGCTGTGTCCAAAATGTATATCGTGTCGTGTCCAGCCACGTATTAGTGGCCAAAAACACGTGTGCCTACCTGTGCGTACGACCAGTACGGATTGGATTCCGAGTCCGACACAACGCGACTCAACTCGAGGCTTGGGGCCTGAGATGTTAGTCAGTGCCCCCTCCTCGATGCCAAATCCTAGTCCTCCATGTGTCCTATACAGCGCGCACTAGGCCCCGAGTAGCAGGACAGCACGCGCGTGTCAGTGCAGCGTATTCGTGTCCTCGTGTGGACATGACACGACTCCAAAACCACAGAACAAGGACACGAATATGAAGACAAATCCTAGATCTAGAAATTCATTCAAAAACATTTTCAAAAACAGCAAGAAAAGTTGGTTGTGGTATTTCATCAAACACCTAGACTAGGAAATTGATACGTGTCCGATACGGACACGAAACCACATACAAATGACACCAAACCCTCACTACAGCTAGGGGACACCTAGATCTACGCTATCATACAATAATAATAGAATTAAAATAGAATTAGTAGGGTTTACCTATACGTTGCAAGGATCAAGAAAAAGCCCCAAATCAATCGGTTCCCGTTGCTAGCCAAATCCTCCAAATTATACAAAAACTAAAATTACTCCTCATGAACAGGAAGTAGAGGTTGATTAGAATCATATGCAAACGATTTGGGGCAAAAAGATTAAAAATAGAATTAATAAGAATTTGGGAAGTTGGAGATTTACATTTTCTTTCAAGAACTTGGTTGAGCACAAAAGAGGCAAGAACAAGGAAAGGGGAGTTTAAATAGGGGGATAACCTAGGTGTGGCCGGCCATGTATGGGCTTAGCTAGGGTTAGGGTTTCAAGTTACGGGCCATGGGCTAAGTTCATAAGTCATGGAATTAAAATTCCTAAGTCACAAGTCATTGCACCTATTCTTAATTCTTCCTATTGAAACTAGTTTCTAATAAATAAAATAAGGTTGACTTAAGTTAGACTAGGGTCACACTATTGCCTACTAAGTCATCATAGCTAGGGTTAGCTTCTAGGTCAGTCTACAAGGTCTTAATTAGTCAAGTCCAAAAGTAGAACCACCAATTCAATAAATCAAATAAATTCAAAAATTAACCAAAAGACCAAAATACCCTCAAGCTAAAATATGGTAGTAACAAATATACCCTCCTTAAAATAATTGTATCCTCAAAATTAAAAGACGAAAGGAACCTGATGAAAAGGATAGACAATCATACCTCACGGTCCAAAAAGATATGGGTATCGCTCGCGCATCTCATCCTCCCGCTCCCAGGTAGACTCTTTTGGAGAATGATGCCTCCATGCGACACGAACCAAGGGTATCACCTGGTTTCTCAGCACCTTCTCTCGGCAATCCAGAATCTCCACAGGCTACTCTGGATAACTGAGAGTAGGTCCCAGCTCAAACTCTGAATGGTCAAGTACATGGCTAGGGTCAGCCACGTATCGTCTTATCTGTGATACGTGGAATACGTTGTGGACACCCACTAGTGCAGGTGGCAAGTCTAGCCTGTATTCCACGTCATCGACTCTCTCGCTGATTACGAAAGGTCCGATGAAGCGCGGGCTAAGCTTTTCACCTCCACCAAAACGTATGGTACCATGAGTCGGAGATATCCTCAAAAAAACCATGTCTCCAACCTAATCACAAACAAGGTCTCAAGTTACTAAATAATCAAACATGACCAAACAAAAACAAACAACAACCTACTTCTAATCCTATCTCTAATCTGTACCTCAAACTCCAAAGGCCTTCGGTGGCTATCGACCCAGTGCCAATGTCTGTCCTGCGCCACGCAAAGTCTGTCACTGATGAGCTTCACCTTCTCGGCTACGTTAACAACCATCTCAGGTCCCAATAAAGCTCTCTCTCCAACATCATTCCAAGATAAGGGTGTACAACATCTATGCCCGTACAGAGCCTCGAAAGGTGACATCTCAATGCTGGCCTGATAACTGTTGTTGTAAGCAAACTCCACCAAGTGTAGGTGATCCTTCCAGTACCCTCCAAAATCTAAGACGCACGTCTGCAGCATGTCCTCGAACGTATGAATAGTCCTCTCTGATTGTCCGTCCGTCTGGGGGTGGTATGCAGTACTAAACTTGAACTGAGTGCCCAAACTAGTCTGTAGACTCCTCCAGAAATAAAAAGTAAAGCGACTATCTCGAACTGAGACAATACTGACCGAAACTCCATGAATCCTGACAATCTGCCGCATGTACATTCCTGCAAGCCTCTCAGAAGACGTACCCACCTTGAATGGCAAAAAGTGGGCCACTTTGGTCAATCTGTCAATGATGACCCAAATCGTATCTTTTTCTCCTGTGTACGCGGTAATCCAGATACAAAATTCATCGTGATATACTTCCACTTCCACTCTGGAATGGGCAATAGCTGCAAAAAACCTCCTGGCCTCTGCCTCTCTGCCGTGACCTGCTGACAGACCAAGCATCTGGCTACGAAGCGAACTACCTCTCATTTTATCCCATACCACCAGACGTGCTCTCTCAAATCCCTGTACATCTTGTTGGCACCAGGATGTATAGAGTACTGAGATCTGTGAGCCTCCTGTATGACCTGCTCCCTGAGCTCTCCACTAGGCACATACAGCATGGAACCGTGCCTCAAAGCACCATCTTCAGCAAGAGAAAACTCACCATCCACTAGCCATGCTCGAACCTCCTCTCAGATACACCACAGAGCAACATCCTCGAACTGTATCGACTTGATCCTCTCCATCAAGTCCGACTGAATCGGAAGGCCCCACATCTGCATCTGAACTCCAGGCACAATCACCTCAATCCCCAGGCTCTCCAAGTCTGCTAGCAAGTGACGATCCATAGTCAAATACATGGCTGTCGGATACCTACTCAAGGCATCGACAACCACGTTGGCCTTCCCTAGGTGATACTGTAGTGAGATGTCGAAGTCCTTCATCAGCTCTAACCACCTACGCTGCCTCATCTTGAGCTCCTTCTATGTAAACATATACTTCAAGCTCTTATGATCTATGAAGATCTCCACCCTCTCTCCATATAAGTAGTGCTTCCACCACTTTAGAATAAAAATCACTACAGCCAACTCCAAGTCGTGGGTAGGAAATTAAGTTCTTCTCATGTGGACGTAACTGCCTGGAAGCATAGGGAAACACCTTTCCATGTTGCTGCAAGACATAACCCAACCCCTTCCCTGAAGCGTCACTGTATATAGTGAACCCTCATGAACCTGATGGCAATGTCAGAATCAGAGTTGTCGTAAGCCGCTTCTTCAACTCATCAAAAGCAGCCTGACACTCCTCTGACCAAACACTCAGCATCCTTTCGGGTCAGCCTAGTCAACGGCTCTGCAATCTGGGAGAAATCCTGTACGAACCTCCTGTAATATCCTGCCAACCCCAAGAAGCTCCTGATCTTTGCTACTGAACTCGGCGTCGACCAAGCCTCAAATGCTGTGATCCTCTTCGGGTCCACTGAGATCCCATCTCCAGTCACCACATGACCTAAGAAGTCAACTCTGTCCAGAAAGAACTCGCACTTCGAGAGCTTGCCATACAGCCTCTCTCTCCTGAGTGTCTCTAGAACCGCTCTCAAGTTCTCCTCATGCTCCTCTTCGATCTTTGAATACACCAGGATATCATCGATAAACACCACCATGAACTTGTCCAAGTACTGGTGGAACACCTAGTTCATCAAGTTCATAAATACTGTCGGTGCATTGGTCAGCCCAAACGGCATAACCAAGAACTCAAACTGCCCATACCGTGTCCTGAAACCGGTCTTCGGAATATCCTCCCTATTCACCTTCACTTGGTGATAACCTGACCTCAGATCAATCTTGGAAAAAACTCGAGCTCCGCTCAACTGATCAAAGAGATCATCGATCCGTGGCAGTGGGTATCTATTCTTGATCGTCAGGTTGTTGAGTGCCCTGTAGTCGATAGACTTCCGTATCGACCTATCCTTCTTGGGTACAAAGAGTACCGGTGCACCCCAAGGTGAAGAACTCTATCGGATGAAATCCTTGTCCTGCAGCTCATCCACCTGCTTCTTCAGCTCCACCAACTCACTGTTGTTCATCCGATAGACATGCTGAAAAATCTATTCCGTGCCAGAAACCAAGTCTATCGAGAACTCAACATCCCTGTCTGGTAGAAGCCCTGGCAACTCCTCCGGAAAGACATCCTTGAACTCTGCAATCAAAGGATGTGGAGCCACCTGCTCCTCAACTGAAGCTCCGCAGAAAAGTCCGCTGTCCTGCTCCGCCTGCCGTCGGGTGTACTCGAACTCTGGCTCTCCTGGCACTCCAAACAGAACTCTACCCCATCGGCAATATATGCTGGCGTGATGCCTGCTCAACCAATCCATACCTAATACGATATCGTAGTTCAGCAGTGGCATGACGAGCAGACTCACCTCCAACACTCGGCCTCCCAAAATAATAATCTGCCCTCTGCAAATATCACTCACGAGGATAACACCACCCTCGGTCGTGATCTTACAGGTCCTAGGTAATGGTTCAGATACAAGGCAGTGTCTAATAGCAAATGATACTGATATGAAACTGTGGGAAGCCCCGGAATCAAATAGAGCGAAAGCTAAAATGGAGTCGAGAAGAACCGAACCTGCAATCAACTCCCCTATGGCCTCTGCATCCTCGGCTGCCATGGCGAAAGCTCGCCCCTACTGACCTCCCCGAGCCTGCTGCTGATGCTGAATGAACCTCTACTGCTGAGTTTGCAGGGGTCCCTTCTGCTGGCCTGCTGGAGCCTTGGCTCCTCCACCTCCTCTTGGTGCTGGATGCATCGATGCTACTGGACAGTCTCTCATCTGATGGTCCGATGATCCACACATTAGGCATCTCCCAAACCTCTTTCTGCAGTCGTTCCACCCATGCTCAGGCTTTTTGTAGAAGCTGTAACTGATGGTCTTCTGTCTTGGTGCCTGCTACTGCACCTTCGGCTGCTGATGCTGCACCTGCTGGAAAGGTGCCCGGCCCTGCTGTTGAAACTACTGCTGATGTACTGGCCTCTGCGACAGCTGGTGCTAGAAATGAGGCCTCTTGGCCTGGCCCCCGCTGTTGCTAGCTCCCTGGAAGTCCTGACCTCTCTTCAGCTTCAACCCCAGGTCGTCCTCCGCTGCCATAGCTCCAGTAAAGATCTCTGTGAAGGTAGCATTTCGGTCACTCTTAGTCAGCGACCGAACCTCCCTGATCAACCCTTGACGAAACTTCCCAGCATTCATCTTTTCCGTAAGATCATTAATAAACCGGGCCAAACGACAAAACTCTCTAGCGTACTCAACAACTGTCTGGTTCCCTGAACCAGACTCTCGAACTGCGCCTCAATGCCTCCTAGTGCCACATCTGGGAAGAACTGTTCCTTGAACAGCTCCTTGAACTGCTTCCAAGTCTGACCCTCTGCTCCCACTCTGGGATCTGTCTAGAACCAGGTACGAGCTAAGTCTTGTATTTGACTGCCCACGGCCTCAATATGCAGTCGAGCTGGTATCTCCGCCAGCCGAAAAATCTCCTCGATATGCTCAATCCAATCATCTGCATAGTGAATATCGTCGGTGCCCAAAAAATCTCTAGGATGTATCTTCTGGAAGTTCTGGATATCCTTCTCCCTCCGACGAGGCTTCTGCTGTGTCCCTGAGCAGAAACCATCTCCACAGTAGTACGGACCAGCTGATGTGCCTCGTCAATCCCCTAACGAAAATCGGCAGTCTGACGGTGCTGCTGCTGATGATGAGACTCTAAAATCCTCTCAACGAAGGTGAACAGATGAGCAGCATCTACCATCCCCGCAGGTGAAGGCTGCTGTGACAGAAGGATCTCAGGAAGCACCGGGCTCTGCTTCCTAACTGGTGGAGGTGCTCCTCCAAAAGCTGCTGAAACACCCACCCCAGCTGGCACGACTGGAGCTGCGATACTGGGAGCTGGCTGCTGGGGACGAGAGGTGGCAGACCTCTCATCAGCGTCCCCTAGTCCTGGGCGATGTGATCTCGTCTCAACCATCCTGGAGACACAGATCAACAAAAAACAATTACTGAGAATGAGTCAAAATATCAAAGGAGGACAGTTTATATTCAAATAAAGACAATAAGCAGCAAAATGTAGATATACGGAATCTGATAAGGAGTTTTTTCTAGTGTGATTGAGTACCTTCAAAATATTCTAATCCTACTGCAGGCTGTAGTGATACTCTAGTTCGAATACCACTACATAAAACTAGACCAGCATGGGCCACCACTAAAAACGTGTCACGACCCTCACCCTAGAGTAAGGGCACGAGAAGTGGGTACGTCCAGCCTACACCGCAGTATCGGCGGTAGAACGTTGTCCTAGGTTAATCATCTAACAATATAAGGTACCTGTATAGTATATACACTCCGAATGGAGGTGACATAGCAGAATACAGTCTCAATCACATCTAAGGCAGAAAATGATAAGATAAATAGATATATATGAAATGAAATAAAATCCACAGAGATACAACCAAATAGAATTCTAAGTGTCTAAGATATCACAAATCCATATAAAATCTCAAATCACAATACAGTAATCCGGAGTAAATACAATGAAAAGACATCCTAGACTAAAGGTGTGTCATTCACTGCTTAGGGGTCCTGCTGCTGATCCAGGTCACAGCAATCCTCTAGGGTAGTCCCATAATACGTGGAACAAAATGCCTCACCCTTATCCTCTATAATATTTTTAACAGGTCCAGTCAGGACATGAGCGAGCACAATACATCTCAACAAATCATAACAGGTAAGGAAATATAAACATACTAGAGAGTAAGATACATGAAACTGAAAGAACAACATGATATAAAAGAGAGACTGTAAGTAAATAGCTACAATATATAAGAGAACTAATCAGTGCCAGTGATTTAGAGTACAAGAAGGTTATGTAAATGGCACGATGTTGTACACGAGTAATCTACAAAGGTTATACACGAGTAAGCTACAAGATTGAGTACATAACCACTTCTACTTCCCCGCCCCCAATCAATACACAAGGATCCAGTCAAGTTTTATTATTGCACACGATGAGGAATGTACACGAAGATCATGTGAGCACATGAGAATACACGATTTGTATACGAATGTCACAAATACAAGGAGTACACGATGTCCATGATAAAGTACACGAACATGAAATACCTGACATATCCGCTAAGGGGATAACATCGCACGATAAGATCCATATAGTACTAATCCGTGTTACCAACGTGTCAGCATCAAGTAAAGTAATGTAAAACAGGAAATATAATCCTAAATAAGATATGAAATGATCAGAGAATGTACTCGCCTGGTATCCTGAATATCTGAAGAGAATATAGTGTCCGAGGAGTGGTGTATGGCTCCTATAAAACAGTACAAGTCACTACATGTCTAAAATAGTAGAATAAATTACTACAATGCATCTACATGATGTTTGGGGTCAATCTAGGCTAAAGTCAACCTTGGGTCAACTATAGTCAACTACACTAGTCGAACTAGGTCAACTAGGTCAAGCCTAACCCAAACAAGTCTCACTAAGCCTAGCCAGCCTATTCTAGCAAGCACACATCATCAAAAGGCCATACAAGTCTATCAACACACAATCACTGGTGTATACATGCCATATACACATAGGCTATCTCCTATGAATCTACATAGGCTATGAGCCATAGGCTATATGCCATACATATAGTCTATATCACACATTCCTACGCATTATATATACACTAATTTAATATAAATATCATACACATATATACCATATTATTATATTCAAAATATAAATATTATGTATATTTACATATAAGCCATTAACATATATATTACATATAGAGATATAGACATGTGTGTGTGTCAAATAGATGGGTGATGTGTATCAATATAAACTGTGTGTAACAGTAAAAGTGAAATCAAGGCAATGTTAATAGAAAAACAGTGTGTGTTAAATAGGATGTGTGTATATATAGAAAATCAGTGAGCAATGAGTGTACCATGTAAGTGTCAAACTCAGGAAAACAATGTTGTGTGTCTTAGCTATGAGAGTGTGTGTGTGATACATAGAAAACAGTGTAATGTGGATAATGTGCATGACAGTAAAGTGTGTTGTAGTGTTCTAAGTTTTAAGTAGTGTGTGTGGATAGGGTCATATGTGCGTACAGTCACAGTTTGTTCAGTGTGTCATCAGTCCAGCTATGTATGTGTGTGTGTATGTGTTAACCGGGTTCAGTTCAAAGTGTCTCAGGAATTCTATTAGGGTGTTGTGTCGTAGAAGTTAACTAATCTCAGTAATCAGTGCAATGTACTTGTTCTTAGGAATACAAAATTCGAATGGCAGTTTTACATTCAGTCCTAACAGAAACACATTAGTTCAACCCATTCGAAACCAACCCTTAGTTAACATCAAACCCAACATACATAAATGAACAAATCCTGATCATTAACATCAATAAATTAGTTTAAAATAGAAATCTAATTTCAGAATTTAACAGCAGTAAACTTATGTATCAGTAGAATAGGGGAAATGAAATTCGAAATCTAATTGACAGTTGGTAATTAAACCCCCACATGTGCTCGTGTCCCAAGAGTCATATTGTGTCACCCCATACCAGATACAGCATATCCAAACAGTTAAACACACACGAATGTACTGGGCCTGTGCACAGCATCGTACACGCGTGCACACGTATCTAGTGCACGACACAGGCCACGTGGAGACACGTGGTCGTGTACACGTGTGTAGGACCGTTGAGCACCTCTAGAGGGGGTGAATAGTGTATCTACGTATGCAGCAAAAAATAATCAACAATTAAAAAATTAAGCAGTTATATATTATGGCAGATAAAAGACGGTAAATAAAATACCATAAAGTAATAGTCAAGAATTCAAACTCAGTGAACACCACGATGTATACTGGTTTTCCTCTGAGAGGACTAGTCCAGTCGCGAGTACTCTTGCTCACTATTAATCCACTATGGCACATGCTTTAACTGAGCGCTTGCAACTCTTACAACACCATGCTTGGTGACAAGTGCACGACCGACTTCACAATATCGTGCTTGGTGACGAACGCATGACCGACTCCAGAAGGCAATTGGAAAACTGTAACGTTTTCTGAATACAGCCTCTGATACAACTCTTCAATACCAAACTCTAGATTAAACAAAAACTGTACTGGCTTGGCTAAGAGTCGTAAAGGCTTAGATATGAAAGTAAAAAAGCTCAGACCACTTTAGATAGAGAAGAGATGAAATTGGATGATTGAAATGAATGGTAATCTCAACTCTATTTATAGTATTTTTTGGGGAACCGAACTCGGGCAGAGTTCGGACAGAGTTTGGATGCTAGAATTTTGCATACAAATGTTGGATGCAGATTTGGTGGGAACTGTATTTCGAATTTATCCAGACCGAACTCGGGCCGAACTCGGTCAGAGTTCTGTCAAAGTTCTGCTGGGTCAGAACAGTAAGGAATAGACCAAATTTGTATAGGTTTTGGGCTTTTTGGAATTGTGGATTTTTGGGATAAGTAGGTAGGCTTATTTTTGTTTGTGGACAGAGAAAAACCTAAGCCAGTACCGATCCGATCAATCTCACATTTTTCCTATACTCAATAAAAAGAAAAATACATAATAAATATGAAAACCAATAGCCCTTTTGATGACGTCTTTTTCCTGACATTGAAGACGCATTTTTCTTGATGGCAATCGTCTAAAGATAAACAGATCTGGAAATTTGAATACCTTTAGGGGGCTTCGCCCCCGAACCCCTGACGGGGGGCGCTGCCCCCTCGACCCTCGTCCGCTGACCGGGCAGCGGATCCCCTGATGCGAGACCCCAGATAGGTCGTTAGGCGGTTCAGAGAAATATTCTTGTATTATGCCGTCTTTGGCCCATCAATAATTTTTCGTTGCATATGTCCTGGTTTGATCATGCTTACTGCTTGTCTGCAAGTACATGTTAGACGAACAAAATAATATGATGCAGTATGATACAAGCATAGCAATATGATATAGACCATTTAGGACAATGCTAAGTTTATAGGACAATGCTAAGTTTATAGGACAATACAAAGTTTAAGTAGCAACAAGATAGTTATTACATGAATATTAGTGACATCACTAGTTAAACTTAATTGATTAGCCATATTCAAAAACATGATATAATCATTGGGCTAACAATCTCCTCCTTTTTTATTATGGCAAATCGGTTAAGTTTAAGAACGATACGATAGATGCATGTATCACTAATAAACACATAATACTTGATGCATATATCACTAATAAACACATAATACTGGAATATTGTGTGCTAACTTAAGCTTATTTCTCCCCTTTTGACATGATCAAAAAATAAGCTCTCCCGTAATAAGCTATAAAATGAAATCAATCATTAACAATGATCGGGGTAGAAATTGGAAACAAATCATTCAAAACACAGTCTAAGAAAGAATATAACTATAGTTTTGAAGGAAACCAATATAGTAGAAATCAATCATTGGTCATAAATAATCCATGAGATTAAAAATTCACAGATCTAGTATAACAATATAAAATACCAAAAATAGAATATTTAGAAGATATAATAAGAATTTTAACAGTGATAAAAAAAATATGATTCACACTTTGTCCATACAAAATAGTGAATCACTTCTATAAAGAATATAATCATTCAAAAGAAATCAAAGCAGATATACTAGAATCTATACAAAATCTATACCAAAGTTCATGCATTTGAACTCAATTACCTTAACATGATATATGAATATTCATTAGATAAACAAGAAGGTAATGGAGACAAAATATTTGAGAATGAGAAATTCAGTCGACTTGAATGCTCCCCCGTAAAGTATGTTCAGTCTAAATAAGATAATCATGAACGTTGAGATAAAATCTCAATAAGAAAAGCCAAATCAATTTAAACTCAAGGAATCATCAAAACTAAATATATTTGGCAAGGTAAATTTAAAAAATTCGTGAAATGAGAGAATCAAGAAGAAATAATAATAATCATATATTCTTTCATAAAAATATTATGAACACAATCGATAAGAACTAAAAAAAATAGACAGTAGGTCCATGATTGAACTAGGTATACCACATATTAAGAGTGTAAATAAATTGAAACAATTTATTTGCTCCCCCTTAAAATATGCGTATCTAGTTCAAAAATAATTTATATGCAAAAATAGATAAAATAAATAATCACAAGATCTGAAGAATATCTAAGATATGCATCTTTCTTTCGTTTGATCAAATGCATACTAAGTTCCAAACTTGAAACAAATATCATCTTTTAGGCAAGAAAAAGAAATATCCAATAAATAAACGCTTAAAGATGAAGAAAATATGTCTTCAATAAAAAATATAACACAAATTATTTCATGTAAGAAAAGGATTTTTGAAAGACGTCTTTTAATAATAACATTTGAGTACCGGACAGATTCAATAAATTAAAAAGAAATCAAAAAGATTTTTCAAAAATGTGAAATTTATTACGAAAAATTGTCTTAATAAATGTTCGAATTCGTCCATTTAGTCCTTAGACTGAAATCTGGCGATTCGAATCACGGAAACAATTTCAATAAAAGAATCCATAAATCATAAATAAATCCATTTGTACAAATAAACATAACTAGATAAATGTCCAAAGAAAATGTATTCTAGATATATGGCATGTCAAGGGATAATTGACTTGAAACAATTAACTGCTCCACCTTACATGGCTATATCCAAAAATAATAATATTGACAAAATTTTAAAATAAAATTCAGAGACATATTTTCGGCAGTAGGAAACTAATTCAAAAATATTAGGTCTTCTTATCAAAGTTCATTTCTTCCCTTTTAAAATCTTAGCACGGTGTCCACCTGACAACCGTGAGGTTAAAGAAAAGAAACGCTTTGAGAGAGAGATTCAATTTGCATGCGTTCTTTCCCGCAAAGAATTACTGTTGTAGACAGTTAGTAACTTAAATAAGAAGATAATAATACAAAGCACAAAATCATTGAATATTACACAAGTTAAAGACGAAATCACAAGACCATAATATTCAATAAGTAGTCACAATATTAAATCAAGTTTAAATATAGAATAGAGTGACAAAAAAATAAATATATCAAAAGATGACAAACATTAACCTATAAAGATCAATATATGTTACCTTTTGTAAAACTAAATCATTAAATAATATTATCCATCAAATCTAAAATCCAAAATCTATCAGATAATAATTGCAACTATATCTCAATAAATCTTTAGTTTATAAAGCATTGATCAATCTTGGGTTAGCTGTAGGGGTACTGTCCCAGCTAGCGGAGGTTTACCGGGGAACACTTAAGTACCGCTTCACTTTAGCGGTAGCCGTGGTGACAGACAGACCCTTTGTAGGCTTGTACCCAAAACAAATCTCTTCTTTAATAACCGAAAATTTAAGAAGAATTAGTGCAATATGAAATAAATTATATTATATAGAATTAAAAAAATCTTAGAACTATGTAGCATACAACATAAGATGTATCAATTATATTAATCCATATGTGCTACAAAATCATTGGGTAACAATAAAATATAAAATTGTAAATCAAAATGTAGGACCTCGATACGTTGATGTATTCTGGAACCTAGGGGACTGGGTTCAGTACCTTGGATCCAGAACTAGACGATAGTTGCAAGTACACCTTAATAAATCTTAATTTTATAAAGTATTGATCACTTCGGGTTAGCTGTCGGGGCCGGTTCCCAGCTAGCGGTAGTCCGAAGACAAGTACACCGTGTCGCTTCAGGTTATTTACACATATATGACAGAAGGACCCTTTCGACTTGTTCCTAAAATGATCTTTACACTTAAGAACTTAGATTCAAAGGAATATTGCAGTATCATCGAACAACATCGAAATCCAGAATCCCTAAATATAAGAGAAGTAAATACCCAAAGAATAAACAAGGAATGATCATCAAGATTAAGATACTAAAAATTAGTTTTCAAAAAGTTTTCATAGTGCACTATAGAAATAAATATATAGTATAAGTGTGCACCAATAAACATATCAAGATAAAACAAACGATCTTAAAAGAACACTCACAAATAATCATGAGCAAGACATTAATAAATATTTCTTCTCAAAATCTCAACTTAAAGATATAAACAAAATAAATATCGAAAATTAGGAGACTACTAATATATATATATATATAAAATTTAAAACATGTAATAATTCAAGTACGAGTCATGTATCCAAAATGTTAACCAAAAAGCCAAGAAAAATGTCATTTAAGAGAGGCTTTGAAGAAGAAGCTAATAAAGAGAAGAACACAAATTTGCTCAAAGTAATCAATAACTGAAGTATGGGGTAAGCACAAGTTTGAAGATAACAAGTATAATTAAATAATTTTCAAAATAATATAGAACTTGAGCTGAACTCATATGCCCTCATAAAGATATTTATACAAAAATATATATCAATATAAGAAATATATGAGCAATATATTCATGTATCCTTAATAAGCCTTGAAAAATTATCACAAGATCAAAAACATGTATAGATATATTTTATTAGAAAAAGATATAATTGATTCAAAAGAAGTTAATCAAAATAAAATTTGAGAATCAATAGTGAATATATTATTTAAGCACAAGGTTAACATAAAATTATATGTATATACTAATTAAGTAAAAGAGACTTGTGCTGAACATACATATTCACAAAATACCAATTAAAGTAAAGATGACATGTTAATGAAAAAACGGTAAGAAGTAACCATTTTAAAAAATATTAAAGACGAAGAGTCTCAAAAACATATTAAAAAAACTTAAGCTCTATGGACTAGAGTGGTATGCATCTTCATAGATAAAGACTAAGAGTAAAGAGCATACATAGATAAATGTGTCACACTAATAAAAATGAGTAAAAAAAAAAACTTTATAGTGTGAACTTATCATTTAAGTTAACCAACTAGCCATGCTAGGATTATGATTCACATAAATGATAAACAATTAAAAGATATCAATGACAGCTAATAGCAAGACATCAGTAAGAACATGCTAGATCATGCTAGATATTAAAAACTATTTAGGAAGCATGTTACCGAAGTGGTTCTAGTGACCACACTTATGTTGGTACAATTGCATGGAAGAGGACCATTATAGATTTGCAATCACCAACACGTTCCATGGTTCTATGGTTCAGAATAACTAGCCCTACCTGAAATATTAGGTGAAGACTTAGGTATCCAATACTTGGATCCACATTTGTTAGCTTTGGGAACCCATTTGCACAAGTTTATATCAACTAGTTTTCTAATCTGACAATAATTAGAAATATGTCCATTCATACCACAATAATGACAGAAAGTATTAATAGTGCTATGTACAGCAGTATGAGAATGTGCAGTGGTGTGATATGATGTACGTGGATGCTTGTAATGGAAAACATGGTTGTGTGAAGCTTTAGCTTTGCTTGCTTCCTTTCTAGATGATCTGACATATGTGACTTTGTGATGTGTCACGTATCTTGTGTTAGACTGAGTCACAGGTTACTACCTGCTTTTCCAGTCTAATCTCTAACATTTTAGAGTTAGCACAGATCTCATCATATTTACCAGAAAGAGCATCAATTCTACATGAAGCAATAGAATATTTCTTCTTTTCTGATTCTAATTCCTCCTTAAGTTTAGCATTTTCTTGAGTGCTTTTCTCAATGCAGTCAAGTGCCTCATGCAATCTAAACTCAAGTGTGAAAATCTCAGTAGAATTATCAAAAGTAGAAGTGTTTCTAGCATCATTCTCAAGCTTATAGCAGAGAATATCCTTTCTAGCTTGCTTATACTTATCTATTACTTTCTTGTCTTATTTCAATAGTTCACTGAAAGCATCAGATAACTCATCATAAGAGAATTCATTCTTTTCAAGAACAAAGTTGTCTTGTACCTCGTTGGATAATGCCATTGAGCATATATTTGTAGCTTGACGAGGTCTCTCTTCTTCTTCGGAATCGCTTGCTTCGCTTTCACACCATATGCTCGTGGTAGAGTACTTGTGAGATGACGACCTTCCTTTGTTTGATCGTTCATAGTGACTCTTCTTTCTAGCAGTACTTCAATCTTCTTTGATGTGGCCTATCTTCTTACAGTTGTCACATACAAGCTCTTCTTCATATATAGGGTTGTGTTGAACCTTAAATCTCGATGCCATCATGCACACATTTGCATCAATATAAAGACTATCCTTCTCTCTGGAGTCGCTAGCACTGCTTTCGTACCTGCACTCATAAGTAGCTTCAAGAAGTTTCTAAATTTTATGAGATGTTGTGCAAGTAGTAATGAGATGAATATATTGAAGTCTACAGCACAATTGAAAGCATGCTTTGCTTTCGCATCAAGGCTAGCTAACTTCTTTTCTTCCTCTGTGTAACTATAATAAGGCTTGTTAATAATTGAGAAAGTAAGAATAGAGGTGATAGTAGGCTTTTTGTGGCCATTACAAACAATTGACCATAAGTCAAAGTCTTGAGACTTCAGGTACAAGCTCATCCATGTTTTCCAATAACTATAGTTCGTTCCATCAAATAGTGGAAGTCTATTTATGGATTGCACTTCACCTGTGAATATTGAATTCACGGCTGCCATATGTACTCTCTAGAGTGTTATATATGAATATAACCTCTCTGATATAACAATTGTGGGAGCAATTGGTACGAGCAGTAATATCTATATAACAAGCACCTACTCTGATACCAAGTGTAGGCAATTAGAATCAGAGATTAACAATTGATAATAAGGATCTACTCTAAGGATGTTAAGCCAGATAATAGCGTCCTAGCTCTGATACCAATTGTAGGACCGTTGAGCACCTCTAGAGGGGGGTGAATAGAGTATGTGTGTGTGCAGCAAAAAATAATCACCAATTAAAAAATTAAGCAGTTATATATTATGGCAGATAAAAGACGGTAAATAAAATACGGTAAAGTAAGAGTCAAGAATTCAAACTCAGTGAACAACACAATGTATAGTGGTTTCTCTCTGAGAGGACTAGTCCAGTCGCGAGTACTCTTACTCGCTGTTAATCCACTATGGCACCAGCTTTAACTGAGCGCTTGCAACTCTTACAACATCGTGCTTGGTGACAAGTGTACGATCGACTTCACAATACCATGCTTGGTGACGAGCGCACGACCGACTCCAGAAGGAAATTGGAAAACATGAACGTTTTCTGAATATAGCCTCCTATACAACTCTTCAATACCAAACTCTAGATTAAACAGAAACTGTACTGGCTTAGCTAAGAGTCATAAAGGCTTAGATATGAAAGTAAAAAAGCTCAGAATACTTTAGATAGAGAAGAGAATAGATGAAATTGGATGATTGAAATGAATGGTAATCTCAACTCTATTTATAGTATTTTTTTGGGAACAGAACTCGGGCATAGTTCGGATGCTAGGATTTTGCATACGAATGTTGGATGCAGAATTGGTGGGAACTGTATTTCGAATTTACCAGACCGAACTCGGGCCGAACACGGGCCGAACTCGGGCCGAACTCGGACCGAACTCTGTCAAAGTTCTGCTGGGTCAGAATAATAAAGAATAGACCAAATTTGTATAGGTTTTGGGCTTTTTGGAATTGTAGATTTTTGGGATAAGTATGTAGGCTTATTGTTTTTGTGGACTGAGGAAAATCTAAGCCAGTACCGATCCGACCAATCTCACATTTTTTCTATACTCAATAAAAAGAAAATTATAGAATAAATATTAAAACCAATAACCCTTTTGATGACGACTTTTTCCTGACATTGAAGACGCATTTTTCCTTGACGACAATCGTCCAAAGATAAACAGATCTGGAAATCTGAATACCTTTCGGGAGCTTCGCCCTCGACCCCCCCGACGGGGGGCGCTGCCCCTTCGACCCTCGTCCGCTGACCGGGCAGCGGAACCCCTGATGTAAGGCCCCGGATAGGTCGTTAGGCGGTTCAGAAAAATCTTCTTGTATTATTTCGTCTTTGGCCCATCAATAATTTCTCGTTGCATATGTCCTAGTTTGATCATGCTTACTACTTGTCTGCAAGTACATGTTAGACGAACAAAATAATATGATGCAGTATGATACAAGCATAGCAATACGATATTGATCATCTAGGACAATGCTAAGTTTATAGGACAATGCTAAGTTTATAGGGCAATGCTAAGTTTAAGTAGCAACAAGATAGTTATTACATGAATATTAGTGACATCACTAGTTAAACTTAATTGATTAGCCATATTCAAAAATATAACATAATTATTGGGCTAACAACGTTTAGCCCACATATCAGGATACACGATCGACACCCTGTATTGTGTCCAGAAGGTGTATCATGTCGTATCCAGCCACGTATCAGTGGCCAAAAACACGTGTGCCTGCCTGTACGTGCGACCAGTGTGGGTCAGATTCCGAGTCCGACACAACGCGACTCGACTTGAGGCTTGGGGGCTGACATGTCAGTTAGTGCACCCTCCTCGATGCCAAATCCTAGGCCTCCACGTGTCCTGTACAGCGAGCACTAGGCCCTGAGTAGCAGGACAGCGTGCGCGTGTCAGTGTAGTGTGTTCATGTCCTCGTGTGGACACGATACGACTCCAAAACCATAGAACAAGGACACGAATATGAAGACAAACCCTAGATCTAGAAATTCATTCAAAAACATTTTCAAAAATAACAAAAAAAGTTGGTTGTGGCATTTCATCAAACACCTAGACTAGGAAATTGATACGTGTCCGATATGGACACGAAACCATATGCAAATGACACCAAACCCTCACTACAGCTAGGGGACACCTAGATCTAGGCTACATGCAATAAAAACAGAATTAAAATAGAATTAGAAGGGTTTACCTATAGGTTACAAGGATCAAGAAAAGCCCCAAATCAAACGGTTCCTGTTGCTAGCCAAGTCCTCCAAATTGCACAAAAACTGAAATTACTCCTCATGAACAGCAAGTAGAGGTTGATTAGAATCATATGCAAAATATTTGGGTTAAAAATAAAATTAATAGGAATTTGGAAAGTTAGGGATTTACCTTTCCTTTCAAGAACTTGGTTGAGCACAAAAGAGGCAAGAACAAGAAAAGGGGAGTTTAAACAGGAGGATAACCTAGGTGTGGCCGGCCATGTGTGGGTTTAGCCAATGTTAGGGTTTCAAGTTATCGGCCAAGGGCTAAGTTCATAAGTCATGGAATTAAAATTCCTAAGTCACGAGTCATTGCACCTATTCTTAATTCTTCCTACTGAAACTAGTTTCTAATGACTAAAATGAGGTTGACTTAAGTTAGACTAGGGTCACACCATTGCCTGCTAAGTCACCATAGCTAGGGTTTGCTTCTAGGTCAGTCTACAAGGTCTCAATTAGTCAAGTCCAAAAATAGAATCACCAATTCAATAAATCAAATAAATTCAAAAATTTACCAAAAGACCAAAATACCCTCAAGCTAAAATGTGGTAGTGACAAGTTGAGGGATCACCCTCTATGTAATAAGTGAAGAATTCTTTCTTTGAAATTATTTTCTCTTTTGCTCCTTCTATGTTATATTTTTGGTTCAGGATGTGAACTAGATGTTTGAATCTGAGAACTAGTTGAAGGTGCAAGAGTAGAACTGGTGGAAGAATTTAAATTATATTCTTTAATGGAAATATAGTCTTAAGGTATACTGCATTTATACCTTCTATAATAGTGTCGTTGGCTATTTTATTCACTTTAGAGTATGTCACTAGAAACCTGTTATCATTGTTATCTAAGGCATATCATATGAACACAACATCTACATTCTTATATCCAATCTTTCTCTTTGTAGGTTCAGAAATTCTTGCTTTTTCTAGGCATCCCTAAACTTTAAGATAATTAGTTTTAGAGGTTCTAGATTTCCATAATTTATAGGGTGTCTTATTCTTTGATTTAGTAGGAATCTTATTCATTATATAGCAAGTTGGGAACAAAGTTTCTCCCTATAAATTATTAGGAGCACCTGAGCTAAGAAGCATGACATTCACCATGTCTAACAAAGTATGATTCTTCCTTTTAGCTACTCTATTGGCTTGTGGTGAATAAGCAGCAACTACCTCATAAATTATTTTATGTTCTTCATAGAATTTAATTATTTCATTTGAGGCATACTCTCCACCATGATCAAATCTTAGTATTTTAATCTTTTTCTATAATTGGTTCTCAACTTAATATTTGTATACCTTGAATCTATTAAGGACTTTATCTTTGGTCTTGAGAAGGTTGGTATAACAATATTTTAAACAATCATACATAAATAATGTAACAAAGTATTTTATGCCCCCTCGGATCAAAATCTATTTGAACCATGTACATCTCTATTAATTAATACTCAATGGTCAGAGTTTATATCTAAAAATTTAAAAGGTATCCTAGTGTGTTTGAATTTAACACAAATCTTACAGTTATCTTTATCATCTATTGGGGTCTTGGGAATGAGGTCTACGTTCATCATTCTAAATGCACATAGGTTCACATAACCTAGTATACCATGCAAGACATTTGAAGATTCTACATTAGAGACAATGAGTGGATAATCATATATTATATTGATAGAACTAAGAATGAATAATTCATCTATTACAAAATATTTCTCGAGAAATGAGTCATTCTTAGAAATCAATACTTTATTAGCCTTCATTATAACCTTGTATCCTGATGCTAGAAAAAGTGACCCACTAACTAGGTTCCTTCTAACTAACGACACATGAAGCACATCATAAAGAGGTACAACTTTGCCCAATGTCATCTTCAGATCTACTCGTCCTCTTCCCTATTATTTGTGTCACTGAACCATCCCCTAAAGTTATACCTCCTCCACATGATTCTTGATAGTTTGAAAAATATGAGATCAAACGAAACATGAACATTAGCTCCAAAATCCAACCAACACTCATTAGAATGGTAAAAAAAATATTGACTAAGAGTTGATAACACACAAACCTGAAGGAACTAGAAGACCCATTCAGAAGCATGATTGCTTCAGGTTTGGGAGTGCCTTTTCCTTTAAAAGGGGTCTTGATCGTTTCCTTTTTCTATAGAAACAATTAAAGGACAAATAGTTTGTTCTGCAACTGACTATATAAAGCTTCTTTCGACTTTGTGTATGACTATAATAACTAGGTTTATTGATTTTTTTCGTTTTTGATGTTCTGATGGTATAGTTGAAAGATGTTTTTTTTTCATTTTGAAGATATTTCTTTTGGGTTTGTGTTGGTTAGAATTGGGTTTACCCTGATTTTCTATAAGGTTGACCTTAGCCTTAGACACAGCCTTAGGTTTAGACTACTATATTCTAGCAAGAACCTCAGAAGATTGATACTTTAGTAAGTGTGCTGCATTTAACCCTTAAAAGATTGATGTTCTCTTCCATGCTCATTCTATTATGGAAGTGAGAGAAATAGCTCATCTCCTTGAGAAATTCAGATCGACAATGGGCAAGAAGGTATACATTGCAGTCTCAGGAGGTAGCTTTTGCCTTTGTTAAGAAATTGTAGTTGCACTCAAGTAGCCTATGGTGGTATTTAAGGAAAGTTGATTTAGGATATTAGATTTAGGAGTTTTCAATTCAAAATTACCTATTTTGCAAACAGTATACCTACCTTAAAGGGCTTGCTGATTTCAGTTGCTAATATTTATACGAATGTGAAAAATGTGCTAAAGATGGCCATAGAAAGTAGTAAGAATTATCCAGCATTATTTCTTTTGGTATTATGCATAATGTGGTACTTTGATTGTTTTGTCTAGTAAAACTTTTGATTGTATCACTCTATATTTGTATCACATTTGCGTAGTAAACTTAGTACCAAATTAAGAGAGAGACTTTTCAGTGATGACTAAATTTTAATTCATTTAATAAAATTGGTTTAGGACTATGTTAGATGCCTAAGTTTATATTTCTCGTTCACTTGTGTGCATTGAAGATCAATGTGCCATTCCTGAACCTGAATGTCATCGTTTATATAAGGGTCAAAATATGAGACTATAATGGTTATTACCATGACAAATAATTTTCATAAATGTCATTGTTCAAATTATAAGATGACAATATATTCATAAAAGTTTTAGTAATATCTCTACAATAACGATGATGCATAAAAGTCATCTTTGTAAATAAAGATCACACATAGAAGTCGTCTTTGAAAGATAAAAATTACACATAAAAGTTATTTTGTAAATCAAGATGACCCATAAAAGTCATATTTTATAAATAAAGATGACGTGTGTTAAGCTGTTATTATTTTCACACAGATGACACATAAAAGTCATATTTTGTAAATAAAAATGATGTATAGAAGTCATCTTTGTAAATCAATATAACGCATAAAAATCATCTTTTGTAAATAAAGATGGCACATAAAAGTCATCTTTTATAAACAAAAATCACGCATAAAAGTCATATTTTGTAAATAAAGATGACTTATCTTTTATAAATAAAGATAACGTGTGTTGAGCCGTCATTATTTTCTCATGATAAAGTGTCGTTAACGTGGATGACGGACAAATAAATTTTATCAATTAGCATTTTAAGTCGTTATTATTAACTATTTTTGCAGTAGTGAGCTTGCAATATTATTATGGACTTTCTATCTTTCCCTATGTCAAGTAATAACTCATAAGACATGATTATAAAATATAACATATATTATAAAATGGTGATTCTTACCCACTGTCGGATGTCCTTTCCTACAAACAAGTCTTACCATATTCTTCCCTCTAGAAGACATCATTAACTATATAATTTGATCTATATGAAGGTCACTAGTAAATATACACCATCTTGACCTATTCATGGTAAAATGACTATCATTTCAGTACATATAGAAAACCCACTGAAGGTCCCAAATTAAATGTGCTAGTATGACAACACTTATTATTCTTGTTTCCCTTAGATTGAATCGATCCAGTGCCCTGGTAACGGTTCGAGGAACCAAACCTTAAGCACAAGTTGTCCATGACCATGCATATAAAGATTAGCTATCAAATTATAACATCAAAGATGGAAAAAAAAAACTTGAACAAAACTAGGTAATATACACTTAGTGTGTGTTCTACTTTCCTCGAGCCCTCGTTTGAATTTAATTCTACCGATTACAAGCATTCTTTATGATTCTATTCTATTAACAATAGTACCATAATCCATAATTTTATGTGACAATAAAATAACATAATGATAAACCACATTTTTGTATGACAAACAAACAACATTATGGTTACCCTCTTTTATCTAGATTCTTTCTATTAACTTACACTAATCTAAGGACAACAATAAAAAACATGTAGAGATTCTTTTATTAGGGCATGAAAATAAGGAAATAAGGAACAAAGCCACTCATTGTTAGAGAATTACTGAGAGAAAGTGAACTCCAATGTTTTGATTAAGCTTTACCTGCGCGGCACCAACATTTGCACAATCAGAGGATCAATATTATTCTTCTTTCTTTCTTCCATAATTTAATATGAATGCGTAAATCGATGAATGCAATCAATGAAATCCATCATAAACCTCAGTTAAAATATATTCAAAAATCCAACATCCAAAGCATCAGCAAAAATGAATAATAAAAAGGTTTGAGAAAGACTCTTTTATAGGATTCTTCTACAAGACACGGTCCATTATATTTAGGACTATATTCTAAAGATGTCAATCCAAAGATAGGAACAGCCGCAATTCAATTTGTCCTGATCAATCGATACCGATAGGATTATCCATACATATTGTTCCCTATTGGGAGCAGGGTACTACATAGGTTGACGTTAGTATCATGCTATTTTGTTTCCCCATTTGTATTTAGACAACTATGACCATTATAGGTGGTACTAAAGTACTTAGTATGACATAACTGGCCTATGATTTTTGTCACTTCCAATATTTTCATTAAAGGGTGTGTCTTTAACGACTCATGCATGTAAACGTTGTCACTTAATTAGTTATAGTAATACCATGGATCAGATTTTGTGTTGTTACTTTTTGCATGTTATTATGTATCTTATTACATCCCTTTGAGAACCTAGTTCACTTCCAGGTTAGGTGACTAGGAATATCCGAGGTTTACCATGAGGAGTACCTCTAAGGAGTAATGATATAACTCTTTCTTGAATCCAAGTATCGTTAAAGTCAATACCTAGATTAAGTTTTCTCTTGCATCTCATATACATTTTTGTACTTATTTTACTCATGTAGTCTAGTTTTATAAGCCCTTGTTATTCTTTATCTGGCTTATTAAAAAATATAGGGTATCAAAAAATCGAATTTACTATATTATGTACATTCTTCTTATATTTATTTATATGGATTAAAATATAAAATTAATAGGCCAACCATAGGATATGCTTGCTAGAATACCCAGCCAAAGACAACATATACATATTAAGTCAGGTTGAAGCAAGCTTGTTAAGTACGTGGCTATTGCCACGTGGCTAAGTCTTACGTAATATGGGAGCGGGGGCACGACACATATCTTCCCTGTAAGTTGTAGCACACACATATATGGATAGTTGTGCCATAAACTAATATACTCATATTATATCATATATGGTGTTTCTACCGCAACTACAAGACAACTTAATATAGTAGCCCATGACTATTGTCTTTCATTGACTAAAGTGATCTCAAAATATTTTCAATGAGGATAGCTACTTGTAGCCCCTTATCGCCAACTAAAAGTACACAAACTCACAATTACACTCAAGCTCGACAATAATCCTAATGGTGCTACGCCACACCTAACAACTATGACTTAAGTGTAGTGCGCCATGGGACTAGACATGTCCCATATATTATGTCACTACAACAAAAAAACCTTTTAATGACGGCTAAAAAGCATCATTAATGACGAACCATGACGCTTTTTTTCCACAGCAACCGTTATAAAAACGGGTGTTATAAATGTTTTTAAAAGCGTCATAAAATAACCGTCATGAATAGTTTCTATAAAAGCGTTATGAATAGTTAATATATAGTGCACAATTCAGAACAATTTTAAAACGTCATGAATAGATAATATGTATAGGCTCAATGCAGCACATTTATAACACTTTATACTATTCAAATTAGCATATTTATAATGCTCTATACTGCACAGTATATATTACATTCCAAAAACTTAACATTATATATCACCATCTTTATTACATTTCTCAAAATAGAGTACATATCAACATCTTCATTACATTGAATATCCAAATACAGAATGTACCCAAAAAATAGGAATAAATCTCTCTTTTGCTATCCAAATACAGAATGTACCCGAGCTGCAGCTTAAAATGCATCCAATTCCTGAAAGTTCTACCCATCTTCAAACTCAGCTTTGCTTGATCTGTTATAAGTAATGGTAGCAGAAAGTGAGTCAGTTTCGTACTCCATCGGAAGTTGCTACATACTTTCTTACTTTGGCGTCGATATGGCCTACGGGTAAGGAAGCCTGTCAATTAAGAAACAAGTTCGACCAGCAAAGAAAAGAAAACTAAATTAAAAGAAGAACTCAAGAAGAGAGGAAGAAAATAACTGGAAAATACAACCCTTCAAGAAATAGAGACACTAGATAATATGATCCTGCAACTATAAAATAATTACGAATATCAAGGTCCATAAGTTAATGAGAAACCAAAGCTCCATAAGATATTAATGACAATAAACTTCAAACAATCTGGCCTGAAGTAGAGAGGGAAAAATATACAAAATCAATCTCGCTCATTGGACTTTTCTTGCAAAGTAAATTACCTCTAGTAGTCTAATGTCCAACCCATGTTCATAATCTACTTTTTAAGTACCATATGTCCACCTATTATTAATAAAAGAAAAGCTGGATAATTCTGTACCTCTACATGCTATTTAGCTAATGAATCTTAAATTTCTCAACAATGATAAATGGAAGAAAAAAAAAAATTAGAAGTCTACGTCATAAGTTTATGTTTCCACACAAATTTCAGCACATTGGAAAAGTGATCATTATCAAGTGACTTAAATTACAAAAAAATTAAGCAATCCTCCGGTGAAGCCTAACAAAAACAGGAAACCAATACCAGCATCACATGTTCCTCCATCACATTTCAAGATCTTTGATTTTATTAGAAAAATACTAGTAAACCATCTAACTGCTGAAAAGATAAACAAATATGTGTCAGAATGAGTGTTATTTTCAACAACAGTTCACCTGGTCCACATGAACATCTGGTAGTGACCAGCACCACATGTTCCTCCATCACATTTCAAGATCTTTGATTTTATTAGAAAAATACTAGTAAACCATCTAACTGCTGAAAAGATAAACAAATATGTGTCGGAATGAGTGTTATTTTCAATAACAGTTCACCTGGTCCATTTGAACATCTGGTAGTGATTGGTGAAACTTCATAGGACATTACTTCATCTCCACTGACTTTGAGCATCTTAGGCCATCTCCAAAGTGGGTTTCTATCTCCTCTATTTCTATGGTAGAAATCCTTTTTAGGAACAAAAAAAATTCTTATTAGAAATCCTATTTCAAACTCAAAAGCTTATACCTACCTACATATCAGTATTCAGATGATTACTTTGCAAGTTTGTATAGTATGAAATAATCTTTGTACAAAAAAAATATATACCAAGAGATTAGGAGTCTAGGACAAAACCTTGCAGGAACATATTAGTATAGCCAACCCCCCTCCACAGAGGAATAACAAAATGCCGACTGCAGCAGAAAATTAGAAGTTGACTATGCACTTGCACAAAAGAAGTTGACTATGCACTTGCAACAAATTATTAGTCGTTATCTCCTGTTAGGATTATGAAGCTACCTTGAAGATCCCGGAAAGAGGAAGTCCACCTCTAATATTACCTAGTAAGTCTACACAATGGATAGAATGGAATACACTGGTACGAGAGAACCAATAGAACTACAAATGGCCACAAGTAATGGAGAAATCCACAAAATATGTCAAAGTGCGCAATCAAATATATTAGAGACTAAGCACTATCTGGAAACTGAGATCATACCACTTTTAGTGTAATTTATCAATTGCACAGTTATATCTTTCTGATTGTCTATGGCTTCCTTTATTTTTCTAACTGTTGCTGGATCAGTTTCAGGGTCTTAGAGAAACCTGAAGAACACCCAAGAAGAAAGGTAAGTGCAAAGAAGCAGATTGCAATTTGAGAGGTACCATCAAAATATCAAGCAACCTTGTATTTATATGAAATTATAAATCACCATTCAGAAATTCTCAACAATGTAGAATATAATCTATAACATTATTTGAGAATACAAACATGTTTGTTCTAAATCTTTATAAAACAATCATAAATCAGTCCATGAATATGAAATAGAAATCCCTATATACCTGCATTCCTGACACATATTGACAGGACTGGTGCCTACGAGCAGATGAACTCACAAGAAGAAACATTAAAACCCATGTTAGATTCCTAAAGAATGAAGACACCTGCTAGGTATCCTCCCATACTGAAACCAATTAACCCTTAGGTATTAAAACAACATCTAATATAAAGAATTTTGTTATTATTTTTACATAAAACCTATTAACCGCCCTTTAACATTACTACTACATTCTTTTGGAGGATTTCCTCAAACAGTTGGTGCCCATTGGACTTTCAACCAAATACGAAAGAATTTAAATAGGTGAGTATTACCTGTTAGTGATTAAGGTTTCCTATTCTGCACAGGATTTCCTCAAAAAGTTGGTGCCTACGAGTAGATGGGGATGTGGGAAGATGTCAAGCGCAGAAGTTGTAGGGGTTCCTGCACATGCAGGAAAGGCCAAGCGCGGCCCTGCGGCTGGACTCGTCGAGCGACTCGTCGACGGCCTTGGCGAAGCTCCTCGAGGCGGTCTGTCGGGACTTCTCGAGGAAGGTGGGGGCGAAGGGGACGAGCTCCGAGGGGTCGAACCAGCCATAGCTACTGTCGACGAAGAACGCGACGAGGACGTGGTCCTCGCGCCTGGTCCTCCGGACCGACTGTGACGCTAAGGCCTCGTTGAAGATGTGGCCCGGCCACCATGGGTGCGACTTGACCTTCCCCCACACCATGTCGTCGGTCTCGAACCCGTGGTCGGAGAGAGAGAGATCGTCGGATCCCTTTCTAACTAGGTTTAGGGTTTTGGATCTAGGGTTAGGGTTTTGGAGTTGGGGGAAATGAAGGAGAAGAAGAGGATAAGAGGAGGGTGTTGCTGAACTAGCTAGAGTTAGGGTTTTGGAGTTGGGGGAGAGGAGGGAGAAGAAAGAAAGAGAAGGAGAAAATCCACCAGAACGATTTTGGTGGAGGAAAATTTTTGTTGCAACTCGGGGTGCAGTAAGGATTTTGCCAAAAATTGAAGTTAAAAAATATTACAAGTTTGCCACTGCTCTAAACTATTAATAACGCTTTGTTTTATAAACGTTATAAAAAGCCCAGAATTAGCCCAAACCGTCATAGAAAAAAGGTATTTTTAACTTAATAACGCTTAGGTATCAGCCATCATTAAAACTCCTTGTCGAGCGTCATTAATAGGTCTTTTTGTTGTAGTGTGTATTGTGCCTCTCTTGAATCTCATGTATCATGTATCTCCTAATATCACGTATAAGGATGGAACATAAGCCATGTCAATAATACTAGTGTCAACCATGAAGCTCCTATGTGACATTCACTATCTCCAAACTGTTGCTATATCGTACAAGCATGAATGAACACAAATTGGGAACACGGATGCACAAATTGCCTTCAAGCTTATGTCTCAACTCATCGTGTCAACCATGTATGATCATGACAAGGTATAAAACACATCGATCATATATCTCATGTATTATATGTACTAATATATATTCTTGGTACTGGGTCATGTTCACGTTGATGCTCATGTTCATCTTCAAGTCAAGGTCATGTCATGATCATGTTTGTATTCATGTCAAGGTCAATTCTAAGCCTTAACAAATTAAGAAATCATATTCCATGGTTTCGATCATAAATACCAAGTGTGACATGTATGGGCACGAAACATGCTCGATCATGTCGTACTCAAGAATATCTTATGTCATGGTACACTAATCATGGACTAGATGCATAAGTGGCATTTTCCTGGCATGTCACGACTAACCTACAAGATCATGAACACATATGACAAATGAAATACAAAACAATATTAGAACCAAGACGTGTCGTAACTGTCTCCAGCCAAAATGGTAACATGTAAACATGATGACAGAAAATCATGACTACTATATTCTAGCAAGATGAACTAGATATTCTAGAATTTATAGAAATTTCAGACAGTTTCTCATTTATTTTCCTCGTTTGCACAGACCTATAAAACAAAAACCTATATTCATATTCTAATATATATATATCCATTATCCAATATCCAATATCTAATATATATATATATATATATATATATATATATATATATATATATATATATATATATATATATATATATATATATATTATATATATATATATATATATATATATATATATATATATATATATATATATATATATATGTGTGTGTGTGTGTGTGTGTATATGTGTGTGTGTGTGTGTGTGTTATTATGTAACCCATCGAACATAACATAAATCCAAGTTATAATCCATTATCCTAAATCAATATCCATATTCGTATCTAATCATGACATATCATTAAGCATCCCATGAACCCTAAGTATCACAAGTTGCACAAGTTCTCAAGTATCACAACTATCATGAATATCACAAGAGTCCAAAAAGGGTTACAAAATAATAGAGAACTACTAAAAAGTACTAAACTATGATAATATATTAAATAAAATCATGATAGACTAATAACTAACAAATCAAGCTAATTAATCAAGTAATTAGTAATCATGCACAAATATACTGAGAGAGGACGAGGCTCGCATCAGATCTATTGGTATGAATGCAGATCCAAACGCAAGCTCCCGAGTTTGAATTTAGGATCCAATCATAAGTCGTATAACACTAACTCAAAACAATAATAGAATCTAAACCATTATTTGACATTATAAAAAAAATTAAGGAATAAAAATAGTATCACAAATGGTCATAAAATAAATTTTGTGGAATATGAAATTTGAGGAGACTGTAAAGAGTTATTATTGATAAAATGATATCAACAATTCAAAGATTATGACGATATTCAGTATGACTTAAAATGTTGAGTTATTGATCCTAAATTAGGATCGAGGAACTTATCGACTATTTTTGAGATTATACATCTATAGATTGATGGTAGCGTTGATCGAATTAGGCACTAATGGGCTGTCATGCAAGTGATCATCTTCTAAACTAAATTCGTTGATTTTATTTTTCTAGTTATTCAAAACTGTATATTTTCATTGAATGCAGTTATTCTCCTCGTCCAATGATTTGATTAGGTTTTCTTATCGAGAAACTCTTGTATCTCCTCAAGCCTACCTACCTTAGTTATTTGTTAATTTCAAGGATAAAATTCTTGTAAGTTTGGTAGGATGTAAAACCCCTCAAAACTAAATGTAATTAATTTGGGTTAAAAATATTTTATTAGATTTCTATTTATTTATTTAATTTTTATTCTATTTTTATTATATAAAAATGGCTATAGTCATGATTGAGTTTGAATATGCAAGTTGACTTGAAAGTACGGCATGCATAGTGTAGTCGGGTGCTTTGACTAGTATACTATTGATGTTAAGGATGTCATAGTCATATTTTAGTCTCTTGCATGTTAACAATTCAAATTGTGGCATAAGTCATATTTTAATTAATTAATTAGTTTTATAAGCCTTTATGACTTTTTAGGAGACCCGGTTGCACCAAATCTTTCCGAACTTCTTCCAAGCCAAACCCAAACCTATGTAAGCATTTTGGACATTAAAATACATCAATATATATATATATATATATATATATATATATATATATATATATATATTATACTTATTTAGATTTTGGATTTTATTTATATATATAGATCTAATTAGTTATATATTAGGAAAGACCTATTTAAATCCTTAACTAAATCAATTAGCCAACTCACCAAACAACCCAAATCAACCAAGTCGATCCCCAACACGTAGAGGTCGGCCAGGCAAGCCCCCCCTCCCCCTCCCGGCCGAACATCCTATTAGGAATAGGAATCCCAATCCTACATGCATACAACCCAAAAAGCCCATATATATATATATATATATATATATATATATATATATATATATATATATATATATATATATATATAAAATATATATATATATATATATATATATACCAACTTATACCCAAACCATAACTTAATTACTCTCTCCCTCTTCCTCACTATAGCCGACCACACCCCTCTCCCCCTCCATAGGCGACAGAACGAGGCCCCCCATATCCCTCTAGCATTATCTCCTCCATTATACATCTCTCCATCCTCCACAAAAATTCATCTTCTCTGCTATACATCCACCCAACCAGTCAAACAAACCCTAAAAACTCCATCTTCCTCATCCAACCATCTAGAGCCATTGCCAACCCCTTCAAACTCATCAAGAAGGGATTAGAAAGTAAGGGTAGCAAGAAAGTTGGAAGGTTTGGCAAGGAGGAGTCACCACAACCCATCTAGCAAGGAGTTTCCGTAAGGAACCCAACTTTTTCCATCTCAAACACATGCTATAAGTTCTGTAAAAAATCTGATATTAAATCAGTAAAAATAATATTTTATGTCTTTTGTTATGTATTTTCATCTCTAAAAGTTTTATGTTTAATGTTGTGAAATTTATGTTACGGTAGGATCGATTTTATCTCCGTTGTGAAGGATCTATAAGATATTGATGGAAATTTTCGAAACTGAATTTTATGTAGGTTAATATATAGAAAATATAATTTTTAAGTATTTTTCTATGATTTTGTCAACTCAAATCTGGTCGAAAAAAATAGGGGTAGAAACTAGCTTTTTCGGGTAATCTGCCGACCTAGAATGTCCAAAAATAGTAGAATAATTTAACCCTTGTATTCATGATGAATTTTTTAGAAATAACTTATATTAATTCTGTTTAAAATTATTATTTAGTGTATTTAAGCCATTTTGGGTAATTGGCAATGACCCGGGCAAGTTTCAGGTAGACTAGCTGACATTGTAGTCCACTATCCATATATTTCTTTAGAATTTTTAAATCTGGAATTTCAGAGTTAATTCTGTATAAAATAGTTTAAATATTATTTTTATGGAATTTTAGATAATTTTTATGTGTGCTATTGAAGTAGTTAGTTAATTAAAGTAGTTAGTTAATTAAAGTAGTTAGTTAATTATTTAGGAGCGTTGGATTCCGGAGGCGTAGACACGAGAGCGACCCTTCATCTTTAAAACGCGGAATCAGGCAAGTTCACCTTGCTATTGTTCAGTTCCTCTTCTATTTTTTCCTTTATTTTTTGTTATTTTATTTATTGTAATGGACCTGAGGAGTTATATCAATACAGGCTTTCAGATTATATTCGGGTGCATTCAACTGATAAGTTATCTAGTATTGATATATAGAGCCTGCCTGAGATATATAGATTTATTTCCATTGAGACCTGAGGATACGACAAGTGATTGACACATAAATTACCCTGTTACCCGATCTTGATTATCTGAGATACCGCATTCCCTGATACTTGCAGGATAGGATTGGTTGTGTCATTTTATCTTTCTTCTTGTAACCACCACTTTTCTGAAATGAGGGTAATTTTGAACTTTTGTAATATTATCATTTAATAATAATATTTAAATCATATTATGATTTTTTTGGTGATTTTCTTTATTTATTTTATATTATTTTGATGGGTGAATTGTGATTTTGGTTGTTGATAACTTAACCCTAGAGACTGCTTGACCTAGAGACTAAGCATGACAAAGGAAACTCGACCAGGTGACTAGATTGTCTAATTACCTCTTTTTAGGCTAAGGATATTTTAGTCATTGTGTATTACTTTAAATTTTATTAATTTATTAATTAAATTGATTGTTGTGTGGTTTGGATTGGTGTTCTGGTAGGACCAAGATGGTATAACCTTAGTCAACCTTGACTAGAAGCCTAATAATATAATTAGAAGTATTATTGGCCTTTTAAAATTGAAATTAGAATTATTGTTTATTTTTAGATTCATTTATTTTATTTTTAAGATATTTTTTCTTAAAGCCATTTTAGCCTTTTTGACATGGGCTTTTTAGCAACTCATGGAGTGCTTGGCCCATGTGCAAACCCTAACCCTAACACGCCTACCCCTGGTCGGCCATAAGCAGCCCTCTTTCTCATTGTGTAGAGAAACACATAGCCTCCAAAGAGCAAATCCTAGTTCTCTTTTCTCCAAAAACCCTAACTTTCTCGTCCGGCGTCCGTTTCACCTCAAACGAATTTCGTTGCGCTCATTGGGAGGAGAAGAAATTGCTGGAGCACTGCTAGCAAGGAGTTGGAGCCATTTGCTTGGGAGAAATCGGTCGACAAAGCGCTCGGGAAATCCCTTTTATTGAGATTCTGACTCTCAATAGGTAAACCTCGTTCTACCTTTGTTTCTTCTAAATTTCTTCATTATTGCATCCATATAGGTAACCTCAACCTGTGCATGAATATCGGTAGGATTTTGGTTTCATTTGATAGCGGTATCGGACACGTATCGGTCTTATGTAGTACGTGTTCGACAAAATACCACTTAGAACTGAAAAGTGTTAATTTTTTATTCTGTTTTCACGAATTCCTTGCAAATATTATTTGTAACAACTTTCGTAAAGACGGATCGGAAATCGACACGATTTTAGTGTCCGAAACGGACACGAGTGAAAGAGATCCCGTGCACGCCCTGCTGTCCGAGCGTCATAACTCGACGCACAGGGCTCCGTCTCGCGTGAAATTTCATGAGCACGTGGGGGCAACCTCTGTCCACATGCTCTAAAAATTTTACGATGTTTCGTCGAGCGAGCGCAGAGGAATCCGACGTGCACTGGTCAGCCCGCACAGTGCATGTGGCTGAATTTTGCCACTGTCACAGCCTTCATACGCGGACACGGCGCATCGAGAGCCCGTTCCAAGAGCACGAGCACGCAGCCCTATGCCTAGACTACCCAGGGACTATCCCAAGTCGCGGTGTGGCTCGACACGCGCCCACGGGCAAGCACGCACGCGCGCAGGCCGTACGGCTGTTCGCGGGTCGTTGCGTCACGTAGACGCGACATGGTGTCATGTCAGCGTGTCCTAGCCCTACCCGGGGACCCTACCTAGCTGTGTGCACGAGCATGAGACTTCTCGTTGTGCGTGTGGCGCTTAATCGAGCAAGGTACGCACTCTTCGACACGCGAAATCGGTTTTCCAATACACGTTCTGTGGGCACGACACGGACACGGTTTCGACTCTGTGAGTACCCGAGCACGTCCTATATTTCGAGACCAACGTATTTACTAAGTTTTGTGAGTTATAGTTGTGTATTTTGCATTTTTGGTCTTAATGTGGATTTCGGGTTTTTTCTTCAATTTAAACTTTGAATGAAAATGTGATATTTTGACTTCCTAATTTTTAAACTACAAATTCTGAGTTTTTAGTTAAAATATGGCATTCTGGACTTGTGGGAGTTGGTCGTTGGTTTTATTTCATAATTATCTATCATATATGTATATATATTCCATTTTGCTCTCTCTCCCTCTCTCTCTCTCTCTCTCTCTCTCTCTCTCTATATATATATATATATATATATATATATATATATATATATATATTTTTTTTCTTTTTTTTATATATATATATTTCAAACCTAAAACTACATATGTATATATAAGTTTGTGAATGTATGGGTCAATATACTTCGATCTCAGATCTGGACATTGTTTCTCTTCATGGTTTCACCTTTCTATCTTTCTTGTGTATAGGTTTATATAAGTTAAAGTGTATATATATATATATATATATATATATATATGTATATATATATATATATATATATATATATATATATATATAAAGTTTTCTTAAAAATTTGACTTGTATATATGTATATATATGGGATATGTTCATATAGTTGTGTATAAGTTTTGTTCTCAGATTTGAACATCACTCACAGCAGTCCCCTTGTAGAGACACACACATGAGTGGTTGATTATGAATGTAACCTAAGGGTATTGGGACAGATTAGGATCGACCCAATGAGCCTAGTTTAGTCGAGTTGATTGGCAAGTTGACCAAGTTGACAAAAGTCAACTTTGGGTCAAACTTGTTCCAAATCAACTCAAACGAACTCAGAATGACTTGTAAACTTGTGCTTGACCTAAAATTTAGTGAACGAACTAGTTGACTTAGAGTTGACAAAGTTTGACCAGAGTTGACCAGGTTTGACCAGAGTTGACCAAGGTTGACTTGTCCTAGAAGGACTTAGAAGCATGTAGAATTGCATTATAGCCCTTTCTTATAATATGTTAGACCATGTTGTGACTTGTGGTTATTTAAATAGGTTTACCTCACTCCAGTTCAGTTACACTTCCTCATCAGCAGCTCGAATTGTCAGGCGAGTACATTCTCTGACCGTTTCATTCTTGCTTGGACATATCTACATGTTATAGACTAGTTTACTGGTTGCTGTCACGATGTTATAACGGATTAGTAATATATGGATCTCTTCATACGATGTTATCTCTTCGGATACATCAGGTATATTGTGCTCATGTGCTTTATCATGTGCATCGCTACTCCATGTATTCGTATTTATTCATGTATACTCATATGACATTCATGTACACTCATGACCATGTGAGCCCTCATGTATAACCCAGTGTTCATGTGGACTAGCTATCCATGTGACACACTACTTTCATGTGCAATAACATAACCTGGACAGATCCTTGTATACTGATTAAGGCAGGGGAAGTATTTATTTGGTTATGTGATCAACACCATTTTATGTATGTAGAAGCATGAAAATTTTTCAGCAAATAAAGCCCCATGTGCCGAGTCAGTGGAGCTCCATCCGCCCATCCAACGAAGCTTCATGCGCCCAGTCAGTACAACTTCATGTGCCCAGCCAGTGAAGTTCCATGCGCCCAAGACTAACTCTCCTGAAAGGAGGCGCATAGCCTGAGACATGGCTATGCGCCCAAGCCTGACTCAGTCAAAGCCATGATCAAAACGTACATCGAAGCGCATGGCCACGTCAGTCACCACGAGCAGTCATGCACCGAAGCATGCGGCCATGACCAACCCACGATCTCGCAGCCTGTATGTGCCTACATTCTATGCGCCCAAAGCAGGACTATACGCCCACATAAAAACCAGCGTGTTTCCTCATGTGGGTGCATAACACCATTT
Source organism: Iris pallida (assembly GCA_029216955.1). Lineage (NCBI taxonomy): Eukaryota > Viridiplantae > Streptophyta > Magnoliopsida > Asparagales > Iridaceae > Iris > Iris pallida. The sequence continues at coordinate 1,273,581 of JANAVB010022800.1, forward strand.
CAGCTCAAGAACGACTATAAAAGGGGGGCCTCATCCCTCTTCAAACAGACAGAACGGAGAGCATTTTCAAGAGCCAAATTGCTGCACTTCTTGCTAGTGAGCCGAGAGTTAGTAATTTTCTTAGATTTTCTTCCATTTTTGTAATCGGAGTGTCAACGGAGTAAAGGAGCAACTGCCGCTCGATCTCCATCGTTCCATTCCCCAGAATTCTTTTTTTGTACTCGGGGATCCTCAGCGCCGGATCTCTCAGGCGTACTCGATTTGTGGTGCCTTGTGCCAATAAAAGAAACGACAGCGTATTTTTTCTTTTTTGTGTGTGTCCACAAAAATGGCGACTCTGCTTGGGACTACCTTTTCCTCTGACGAGAAGGTTGTGACGCAATCCGATACCAACAAAGTGGAGAGTACTCAGAAGTTGCTGATCGTAAAGTTCGATCAGCAGGCGTTCGAAGAGATACTCTCGAGGGACGGCTCTACTCCCTCAAAATCAGCGAAGCCAAAAAAGTCTCGCAAGACTTAGCTTCTGAAGGCTCGCTGCGCATATCCTGCTAGTGCCATAGCGGATATACAGCTGGAGGACTCTGTCATAGAAGTCCTCCAAATGGTGAAGGCTCACACCGTTCCGGGCTCTACTAGCCCAGTGACTTCTTTCCTCCACAACCAACAACAGAGTGTTCAACACTCGAGACTTGGCAGAGAAAAATACTACGATGCCAAGAATCGGGGTATGTGGCACTCTGGCCAGACCCGGCGAGGCTTACGAACGAAGGAGGCGAAACTGGAAGAAAACAGCGCTGCTCCACCAAGCATGCGCCCAAAGCCATGCGTCCAAGGAAGAGTTTGGGCGCATAGCCCCAACCAGAACACTTTTGTCTTCAGCAGGCTGGGCATTCAGAGTCATGCGCCCAAGGCTATGCACCCAGGCTCTCTGGATCCATACTATGTGCCCACATCAAGGCGACTCAAACATGCTGTCAAGAAGCATGCGTCCAAGCCCAGTCTCCAAGGCCTATGTGTCCACAGCAAAAAGACAGGCCCCAACGTGTATTGCACGGGACTGCCTTCAAGGACATCACAGAACTTAGGTGTGGGGGTTGCCCCTGTACATGAACTAAGTCTGGATGCGCCTACTCTCCTTACGAACCCGCATGCAAAGTTCGGCGATGCATGCAACATGTGTTGTAAGACAAAACTCCCTTCCGCTGACTTACGCGACATGATAAATCATAAGCGTAAAGCGAGGGAAAACATAACAATTCATAGTGCACTTACGTGCACCAATATTGTTATCAACTGTTGTTGCTCCAAAGTGACAAGAGTGCCTCAGAGAAAGTCCGTGTTTCGACGGCTGCACTTCTCTGACGACGAGAAGCCACTATGTGTTTCATCCAACATGGCTTCATGGGGTCCCCCTTACGGAAGCCCCAATCAAAGACGGCGGACCACCAACCAAACCTTCTCTCTCAGTTCCACGAGAAGGAGAAGACGAAGTCTACCAACATATGGCCAACAGGCTGTCACATCTGAAGGAGTCTATATGGGCACTCGATCAAAGGTAAGATTCCGTATGGACGATGAATTCGGGGGTAGCATTCCCTCAGAATCTGAAGCAGATGACCCCCACACTGGGGGTAGCCTTCCAGAGGACGATGATCCCTTCGAATCCGTTGGTGACTATCTACCTCCTCTACATGAAGATGAAGGACTTAGCCACTCGAAGACAGACAATATCAGCACCAGTTGCACTGCTTCCTCTGTTCATCCTCGCATGTTATCTACATACATGACGGACGGAGAAAGACCTGAAGAAGCCAGTGATCAGACTAGCAAACGGCTAGAGGGTCTCAAAACAGTATTCGCCAAGATCAATGATATGCTTACCAGTATCATGGCAGTTCAAGCTACTGGGGCTGTTCCTCCACCGCAACAAAATGTCTCAGTCCACGCTAGTCCGGCTCACAGCAACAACCCTCATTTTCTATAAAAGAAGTATCATTCTGTTGCTCCTCCTCCAAATCTTACAAATGCTAGGGGTGGTCCTTCGCCAACAACACCTGACAACCGTTCAGCAGTCGTTTCCCAACACCTGCTCAATCAACAAGATGTAATTGATTCCCTGATCGCTCGCCTCAACACCATCTCACACAAAGATGAGCTGCAGAAGATGGAGATATCTCAACCGTATCCTCCTGAGTGGGATAACGCTACTTGCCCTCCTAACTACAAGCCGCTGACGGTGAACTCATTCGACGGTTTAACTTCTCCTCGTCAGCACATGACGTACTTCAACACGCAGACTCTGCACTTGCCCCGAGATGATCCGTTCCTATCGAAGCTGTTTATTAGCACCTTACAGGGGGTAGCCTTCGAATGGTTCTACAGTCTGCCTGACGGGTGTATCAATTCATTCAATGACTTGGAGAGGTTGTTCCTCAACAGGTTTTACGAGAGTGGCATGCATGTTAGTATGTCCACTCTCATCGAGACCAAGCAAAGGAGGACTGAGTCCGTCATCACCTTCATAGAACGCTTCAGGCGGTTAGCACTAAAGATGCCCTTCGGCATACCAGACTCAGAACTTATGGATACTTGTCGACATAACTTCATTCCTACAGTAAAGTTTTGACTAGGTATACATAAGTATGATACATGGTCCGCCTTCATTGGGGCCGCCGATGATGCTGAAAATGACGTTCCTAACTTGGAACTAATGGGGTTGAAGACACCCAAATCTGAAGACAAGGGCAAGCATCGTCAAACTATCCCTGTTCGTGGGGGAAAAGGGAAAAAAGTCCTGAAAGTCGACACATCCAAAGGAGCTTCCAATTCTCAGGGCGCCTCCGACAAGCCTAAGAAGACGATGTCATTACCATCTTCCACACATTGACGAAAGGTACTAAGCTGACATTGCCTCCACCACGACGTCCTGCAAAGGTGAGCCAACTCAATGATCCCAAGTACGGTCTTTATCATCAGTACGTGCATCACTCCACCAAGGACAGCATCGTCCTGAAAAAGAAGATACAACAGCTTATCGATAGCCAAGTGATCAACCTCGAAGCTGAAGATAAGGTCGTATCTGCTAGCATGATCTCTCTTCAGTTTGACGACTTTCTACCTACAGAAGTCCCAGACGGCGTGGTCCCGGTCCCCAAGGCGATGATGGAAGTCGTCAACCTGCCACCAGCTCGCAACTCGACCTTGGTCCCACTCACAATTGATCGTGGTTAGATCATGTGGGTCCACCCGAACCTTGTCCAAGAAGTGATGTAAGGGGTAGCACTTCCCAAAGCAAGAAGGGGCAAGAAATTCAAGCCATGCCATATGGTATCCTCCCCCATCTACGAGGTTCTATCTGGCGAGACGCGATCAGGAAAGACTTATCTTCGGACGTACGATCCCACACAAGAAGTGGCACTACCTTCTCAAGCTCCTGCTGCCCCCATAAGCTCAGAAGTTGGCCCGTCCAAGCCTCAAACCACGGACAAATCCAAGCAGAAGGAGATGCGGTTTGACAAATCTCTAAAGGTGCCAGCTTCCAAAGGCATGGATCGACCATACAACTTTGACATACTGGCTCATCTAGCCAATACACCTGCGAGGTTCTCTCTGTTCGATCTATTGCGACTCTCCAAAAAAATGCAGAAGGCCTTAAGTGAGGCATTGCTACATGTCGACTCTTACCTCGCTGAAGTCAAAGCCCCCGCTGAAGATCCTGTCTCCTGCCCCCATTGCCACAGTACTATAGAAGTGGTGCCCAACATCACCTTTTCACAGAAGGACATGCTACTTAAAAATAATCGACATAATAGACCCATGTACTATATAGGGTATATCGGGGCGATCAAGGTGGACCGCATGTACATCGATCCAGGATCCTCCCTCAGCATCATTCATAGAAGTTTGCTTCAAAACCTGAGAATCCCTCTGCACAAGCTATCCGCAACCAACACAACTATCAAGGCTTTCAATGCTGGTCGAAGCCATCCGCTGGGCAAGATCCGTCTGAAATGCCAGATCGGTGATCTCCGAACGGAGGTTTCCTGCTATGTGATCGATGCCAATGTATCCTACAATATCTTGTTGGGATGTCCATGGATACATGAGAACATGATCGTCCCTTCCATACTTCACTAGTGCTTCAAGTACGTCCGACGGTATCATGAAGACGGAGTTTGCTGATGTCGATCCTTTTAAGGGCATCGAAGCTTACTATAGAGATTCGGTACTTTACCAATCTGAACCCCCCAAGGTTGATGGCAATGAAGCTGAAGCAACTCCATCCCCCAACGATGGTCCCGTGATTATCCGAGTCAAAGGACGTACTACTCCAAAAGTACCCCGAAGCCTCTCACAATCTGGATGAAAAAGAAGAAACCCGACAAGGTCAAACCATTGACCATCACTCTCAGCAAGACACCCAGTAGGGAACTTAATGATGCCCGTCCTCCCAATCCTGAAAAATTACCCTACGTGGTAAACTCGGCCAAGACTGTGGCTCCTCTTCCAGATGATGATCCTCTCAATGAGTATATCAATACTCAGAATAATGTACCTTCAGCGGATGATGTTATCCCTGAAGAAGAACTTGCGTATTTCCTTAGTAAAGGTTTATCTTTGAATTACTCAGATGTCTATCAATCTGTTAACCACAACATAGATACGATATACGATCTAGAGAACGGCATAGGACCACACCTCTGTATGCCGGTCACAATACCTCACCTGCGGGAAAAAATTTACCTTGAAGATATCCTCTACTTCATCGTTCCAGCCAGAAAGAAAGATGAAGACCTAATCATCTTTGATCGTATAATTGGCGAGAGAAAGTTCATTCCAGACTCTACTTCTCCCAAGCGCAACACAGAAGTTGACTATGACTCTGGGAAAATATTGCTTTTCCGGTATAGTTGGCAGGCCAAGAATATCATCCAGAATATAGGATATGACATCAAAAGCGATGAAGGGCTAAATTACGGCCGAGGACGACGGTTGCCAATACGACACTTTGCTCCTCCCGGCAAACCCGAGAATTACTATCAACGAAGCGGTGTTGGTTTGGGCTACGTTTCTCCTCCAACAACTCCCGAAAGATCAGATGATGAAGCATATCGTTGTTCTCATTCTTCTGATTCCTCCCTCTGGGACTAAGACTCCAGCATCGGCGACATGTTCAAAGCAACTCTGTCCGTCAACATGGTTTCTGTCGACCAAATTACAGACGATGTCCAATCAATCAAACTCGAACAATGGGCTCAAAAGATGGACATCAGGTGGGAGCTGCGCTTCGAACAACGTGAACCACCAACCGAATACGAAGTCATCCAAGTCAATCTAGGAGATGAAGCATCCTTCAAACCAATGTTCATCAGCAAAAGCTTATATGACGATGAATGCCAATCTCTTATACAGCTTATAAGAGAATACATCGACGTATTCACATGGAGCTATGAGGACATGTCGGGCTTGGACCCTAAAGTCGCCATGTACCGCCAGAACATTTCGTCTAAAGCTAAACCAGTGAAACAGCAACAACGACGATTTCGACCAGATATCATGGAAGCCATCGAGAATGAAGTCAAGAAGCTCATCGCCAGTGGATTCATTCGCGAGGAACAACATCCAGACTGGGTTGCCAACATAGTCCCAGTCATAAAAAAGAACGGTAGAGTTCGAGTCTGTATCGACTACCGTAATTTGAACTCTGCATGTCCGAAAGACGAGTTCCCTCTACCGATCACTGACGTAATGATCGACAATACTTGCGGCTTCGAACGGATGTCCTTCATGGATGGGTTCTCAGGCTACAATCAAATCAAGATGTTCTCCGACGACAAAAAGCACACATCTTTTCGAATACCGTTGGAGGTACACTGCTATACGGTGATGCCCTTCGGATTGAAGAATGCAGGGGCAACATACCAGCGAGCCATGAACACAATATTTTACGATCATTTATGTAAAACTGTGGAGTGCTACGTAGACAATATCACAGTCAAAAGTCAACGTAAGGGAAACCACCTCCAAGACTTGAGAACGGTGTTCGAACTAATGCGTGCACACCAACTCAAGATGAATCCAACCTAGTTTTTTTTGGGAGTCTCCTGCGGCAAGTTTCTTGGTTTCGTCATTACTTCAAAGGGTATACATCTGGACCCGGAGAAAGAGAAGGCTATTCTCGACATGCATCCTCCAAGAAACCTCAAAGAGCTATACGGACTACAAGGAAGGCTAGCCTACATCAGACGATTCATTTCAAACCTCTCTGGACGGTGTCAACCGTTCACCCAGCTCATGAAGAAAGGTGTATCTTTCGTCTGGACTGAATAATATCAACGTGCGTTCGACGATATCAAGGCGTATCTTACAAGCCCTCCAATATTGGTAGCTCCAATAATGGGGAAGCCCTTCTTACTATATGTTCGTGCTATGGACCATTCTCTTGGCGCCCTCTTAGCTCAGAAGAATGAAGGCGGCCATGAACAGGCAATCTACTACCTCAGCCACACAATGGTGGGTACCGAGCATAGATACACACCGGTGGAGAAGGAATACCTTGCACTAGTATTTGCCATCCAAAAGATACGCCACTACGTGTCTGGGCAGACTATCCACATCATATCTAAAGTCAACCCTCTCAGAATACTCATGGCTAAACCGGGTTCTCTCAATTCCCGTTTAGCTACATGGTCAATGCTATTGACTCCATATGATATGATCTTTGTCCCTCAGAAGGCAGTAAAAGGCCAAGCATCAGCTGATCTCCTAGCAGCTCATCCGGTGCCAGAGTCGTCCAAACTCTATGACGAAATCCCCGATGAAGTAGTGGAGTCTAACACTGCAACTGAAGAAATCCCTATTTGGCAAAGGTTCTTTGACGGTGCATCAAGAACAGGGCCCAAAGGAAACATCGTAGCTAGAGTAGGTGTCGTGCTCGTGTCACCTGATTATCTGGTTATACACCATACATATTCTCTCGTAGAACCATGTACCGACAATGTTGCCAAATATAATACTTTATTTAATCGGCCTACAACTGATGAAACAACTGGGAGTTGACTATCTAGAAGGTTACGACAATTCCAAGCTAATTGTTAGTCAGGTCCGAGGGGATTATGAAGTTTGCCATAAAGATCTCATCCTCTACCACAGAGCAACAATCGAGTTGGCGTCTACTTTTGCTGGATTCTTCATCGAGCACGTACCTCGACTACAGAATATAGAAACATATGCTCTGCCGGTCTCGTTGCTTCCTTGATCGTTCCTACCAATACTCAGCAGTCGATCACAGTGTCTGGTTGAGAACTACTCTGTGTGAAAAATACCTTACATATTCATCACAATTATGCAACAGAAACAAACGTCGATGCTAAAGACTGGAGATTTCCCTTCATAGACTACGTTGTCTATGGAATCCTCCCTGAGGACCCGAAGGAAGCAATATCCATCCAAAGACGATCCCTCAGATTTTACTATAACATAGCTACCAAGATGTTGTACTGACGCTCTTACGACGGGCTACTGTTACGATGTTTATCAGACACAGAAGCCAAACATGCACTCCTGGAGGTACACGATAGAGTTTGTGGTATACATCCACCAGGTCCCAAATTACAAGATCGCCTTAAAAGAATAGGCTATTACTGGCCCACAACGATAGAAGATGCTGTTGAGTATGCAAAGAAGTATAGAGCTTGTCAGTTCTATACCGATTTCATTCATCAACCTTCGGAGTTTCTACACCGGACAGCAGCATCTTGGCCATTTGAAGCCTGGGACATGGACGTCATAGGACCAATCAGCCCACCATCCTCTAAAGTACATCAGTTCATCCTAGCCATAATCGATTAGTTCTCCAAATGGGCAGAAGCTATACCGCTCACCGAAGTGAAGACGTCAAACGTGATCAGTTTTATAAAACATCACATCATCTATCGCTTCGGCCTACCTCGCAGAATCATCCATGATAATGGTCCACAGTTCGTAAGCCATACTTTCTATCGGTTCTGCGATAAGAATCGAATCCAGAACGTAGCCTCTACTGCCTACAATCCAGCGGCTAACGGGCTAGCAGAAACCTTCAACAAAACCGTCATAAAACTTCTCAAGAAGTTCATGTTTTCAAACAAGTACGATTGGAACGAGAAGCTCGGTGAATGTCTATGGGCTTATCACACAACGGTCCGGACTCCAACAGGCAGTACGTCATTCTTTCTGGTTTACGGGAGCGAAGCAGTTCTTCCTCTAGAAATCCAGATTCCTTCTCTTCGAGTAGCTTTAGCCAGCGAGCTGACTACTGAAGAGAGCTATCGTCTGCGACTCCAAGATCTTGAAGCGCTAGATAAAAAATGCTTATTAGCTCAGCAGCACATTGAGCTATACCAAGCACGCCTTTCCATACCTTCAATAAAAAAATAAAGGAAAGGGTCTTCCAAGTCGGCGATCTTGTCTTAGCAGTGAGAAGACCAATGGTCATGACGCACAAAACAAAAGGAAAATTCTAGCCTAAATGGGAAGGTCCTTTTGTCATAGAATCGGTATATTCTAATGGTGTGTACCGGCTGACCAAGCCTAACGGTGACTTGCTCATGATGCCTATCAACGGCAAGTTCCTAAAAAAATACTGCGTGTAACATTTTTTGTTAACATATGTTCAGTCATGTAAATATACAGTACGATGTTTATATGATTCAAAAAAGAAGAAAAAACTATCTAACTATTATGTGTATTTCAAGAGTCTTGAATACGCCCTGGATAATAGGCCCACTATATATTTCCACAGTGGAATCATTCCAGTTTTTGACTCTGCCCAAACTCGGTTTGACGAAAACAAGTCACGTCCCTATTACCTCTGAATTGTTTTCTGATAATTATTTTTCTAGTGAAATAATTGTGTTTTGCCACGTCCAGATAACCTCTGAGCAAAGCATTCATCAAGGATAATCACGTCCCCACTACCTCTGAACTATCCACTCCTACTTAATGTTATGTATCTTTCCACGTCCATATTACCACTGGTCAGATATAGAACATCCTCTGCTATTACGTCCATATTACCTCTACTAGCAGCTTCATTCAACTTATTATCTATGTTCGAATCATTCGAATATAAAATGGATAATAGGTCCACACAAAAATTCCCCAGCGGAATATCCACCAGAAATATCCTTGCTACGTCCCTATTACCTCTAGCATCGACATTTCATAAAACTACTCCTGATTATCATGTATCACGTCTATACTACCTCTGACATCGATAGTCTTCCGACTCGACACCTATACCCAATCCGGGATAAAAGACACGGTGTCAAGACCATAAAACCTATCACATCCATATTACCGCCATTGGGTTTTCGTTTCAAATCTATCATCCGCACCGCCAGCGTACAGAAGGTCGATGGGTTCAAGCAAACAAAAAGGAGGGTGGAAGCTTCCCTAGTGGGATACCCTTTACACAAATGATTGGCTCTCCAACACAATCACCACAGATATTACTAGCAAAGAATGGAGCGAATATACTCTGTTTATTCAAAATCAGTTACATTCACAGGACTACATCTCATGAGCAAAACAAAAGTTCTTCATCTCTTCATCTGGATAAGAAGTAAAAGATTACATTGATATCCAAAAGAAAGGAAAATCTGCTAGTCATTAGCAACACATAGCTTGGTCAGCTTGGCCGGACCACGCTTTCATCGAAAAGTGGTTTTGTAGCCCTCGAAGGAGGTCTGTTTTACTGCTAAGCAAGCAAACAAGGCTGTTGAACCATCGAGCAGCTACACAGCGGAGGGCAAATATAGTATGCTAAAATATGTACAAATGGTGATCTTCTCTCCTCCATGTTGCGGATGTCATGGGCCCATTTCTCCAAGAGACCATACCTTCAAAACAACATCTCTAGTATTGCTTTTGCCTACTTGAAGAACCGTGAAAGCAGAATTTTCACGATGACGCCCAACTACCGTCCGACTCTTTGATGTATAAAGGCTCTTCCTACCATCTGAGAAAAACCCTTCCAAAACACGAAGAGTCCTGAGCTCTCTGATGTGTGCGACAAATGTTACATCTTCACCATACCTAGAATCACCGATGCCGGTCCTGAAGAAATTTGCTAGCCAGAACCCTTCCAAAACACGAAGAGTCCTGAGCTCTTTGATGTGTACGTCAAGTGTTGCATCTTCACAATGCCCAGAATCGTCGATGCCGGTCCTGGAGAAATTTGCTAGCCAGAACCCGTCCAAAACACGAAGAGTCCTGAGCTCCCTGATGTGTACATCAAGTTTGCATCTTCACCGTGCCCAGAATTGCCGATACCGATCTTGGAGAAATTTGCTAGCCAGATCCCTACAAAACAGGCAGAAAGAAAGTCAGACTTAGAAAACTGCTAAAAAAACTAAGTCTTGAGGGCTCCTATGTACCTAAAGGGCTATGCACCCAAAGGGATATGCTCCCAAAGCAAGACATGTGGGCGCATAACACTTGGATAGTACGTGGGCGCATAACATGCCACCGCTTAGAGGGTGCATAACGTGGCAGCACGTGGGCGCATAGCATACCACAGTGTTGGTGCATGATTTCTGTGGGTGCATAGTAATGCTCAAAGAAGTATGTTACCTTAGGCGCAAGCGCCCGGGCAGAAGAAAAGTTCGAGCATCGTAAATTAACGCTCGAGACTTTGTTTTTTGAAGCATGCCCTCACCCAGAATCGGGTCCTGGACTGTCGAAGACGCTGTCGCAGGAGAAGAGTCACTCGACGCAGCCCCTTTGCCCTTCGCGGATCTCTTGGCGACCTTGGGAGACATGATTCTCAAAGAAAGAAGATGAAGAGTTTTTCTGAAAAATTCAAAGAGAAAGGAATGATGAACTTTCTCTCTCATCCAAGGGTCTATTTATAGGCACGGGCTATACTATGCGCCCACCTGCTGTATGTGCCCATTGTATTGTATGCGCCCACTACAGCCTATGCGCCCACATGAAGGATCAGCTCTCTGTATACTATGCGACCGTCCTTTGCTGACATGGACTACGTATGAAGGATGGACCGCTTCAAATTCCATTCTGATGAATCTGTCAGTTCGAATTTCGAAGAAAATCTCAACAGTCGTATCTCCTTGACAGACTGAACAAAATACTATGCACCCAAGGAGAGAGCCGTGCTATGCGCCCATTGCCTCGCAAGAAGACGATCCATGCTTCTTTTGAAGTATTTCGAACATTGTTCAAGTATTAAAAACTTTTAAGGGGGTCTTGTAGAAGCATGAAAAAAATTTAGCAAATGAATCCCCATGCGCCCAGTCATTGGAGCTCCATACGTCCAGCCAACGAAGCTTCAGGTACCCAGTCAGTACAACTTCATGCGCCCAGTCAGTATAACTTCATGTGCCCAGCCAGTGAAGTTCCATGCGCCTAAGATTAACTCTCCCGAAAGGAGGGCGCATAGCCTGAGACATGGCTATACGCCCAAGCCTGACTCAGTCAAAGCCATGATCAAAACGTGTACCGAAGTACACGGTCACGTCAGTCTCCACGAGCAAAAATGCACCGAAGCATGCGGCCACGTCAATGCCATGACCAACCCACGATCTCGCAGCCTGTACGCGCCTACGTCCTATACGCCCAAAGCAGGACTATGCGCCCACATAAAAACCAGCGTGTTTCCTCATGTGGGCGCATAACACCATTCCAGCTCAAGAACGAATATAAAAGGGCGGCCTCACCCCTTTCCAAACAGACAGAACGAAGAGCATTTTTAAGAGCCAAATTGCTGCACTTCTTGCCAGTGAGCTGAGAGTTAGCAATTTTCTTAGGTTTTCTCCCACTTCTGTAATCGGAGTGTCAATGGAATAAAGGAGCAACTGCCGCTCGATCTCCACCGTCCCATTCCCCAGAATTCTTTTTTTGTACTCGGGGATCCTTAGCGCAGGATCTCGCAGGCATACTCGATTTATGGTGCATTACGCCAATAAAAGGAAAGACAGCATTTTCTTCTTCTTTTTTGTGTGTGTCCACAATGTATAACTCCAAACAAGATTTAAGTCATGTATAACCTAAGCCTGTTTATATAACCAAACATATGCTCTGAATCACGTAGTTAGCTCAGTTTTCTTATCTATATCATGTATATCCATTTTTACTATATCATATTCTTCTTCTTACAGTCTCTCTACTATTTTTTACAGTAGTTCATGTATATTATTCTATAGGTTGTTTTATATTTCCTTTTATGTTATGAATTATGTGAGAGATATGTATTCGTTCCTGTCCTGACTGGACCCGTTAAAAATATTATAGATGATGAAGATTGCTGCGACACTTACTATGGAGCAGGCTTAGTTGACACAGGTGACCTGGACCCTCAGCAGGATCCAGTAGTCGCTGAGGACTTGCCATGATTATAGATTTGACTTATATATTTATCTAGTTGTTGAGACACTGTATTTGTATTGAGATATTATAATGGTGTGGTTTATACCGGGATTATTATTCATATTGTTACTCTCTGTTGAGATTATCTTTCTTCTATTCCATCTTAGCTATTGTGATTAAGTTGTACCATATATATATATTATTCACCATTTGGAGCATATTCTAGATTGTGTTATATGTTGTGACCTAGAACAGCGTTCTACCACTGACACTGTGGCGTAGGCTGGACGTACCCACGTTTCGTGCCCTTACACTGGATGCGGGTCGTGACACATTTTTAGTGGTGGCCTATGCAGGTCCAATCGCAACTAGTATGATTTCGTAGTGGTACTCGAACTAGAGTATCACTACAGCATACAGTAGGATATAGGATATAAGTTAAGGTACTCAATCACTGTTAGGATTCCTTGAGAGATTGCTGGGACGACCCTTGAGAATCTTATTTTAACTTCGATTTGAAATATTTTCCCCTAATTTGATTCACCCATTATTTCTTGTTATTGAATTCGATTTGATAGATTCATTGTTGAGTTTGAATCTTGATGTTAGTTGTTGACTTTGAGTTATATTTATATATATATTTATCTTTATTTTATTTGGAATTTAGGGTATAACCTGATAACATACTTGATAACGACAGTGAGAAAGGTAAATGTCTGCCTTATTTATAGAGTTAGAATTTATCGCAGTCATACTGGCTAGCATGACAAGGACGTAGAGCCTGATTTAGATATACTCATCCTAATTATGGAATCTATATTTTCTTGCAGCCATACCGGTTGGCGTGGTAAGAGTTCTAAATAACATAATTATAGGGTATATACCTTAGTTATGGACTCTATTGTTTATTGCAGGTATGCTTACTGGCGTGGCAAAATTCTAGCAACATAATTTTAGGAAGACATGTATGGTTATCAGATTATATCTTAAAATTGGTTCATTTCTTTTGAACAGATGAGCAAGAACAGATTTTATCGTTATTTCTTTCTTGCCATTATTTCTTGTATTACCATTTTTCCTTATCATTAGTTAACTCTGCCCCAATTGCATCAATCATCTATCTCGTATCTAATTCTGTCATCTATACTTTGAAACCCATGAATCTCTATATCTCTTTATCTTGGGAAGGTCGAGGAAGTAACGTAAATCATCTAGCTTGAAAAGGACGTAATTTGATATCTCATGATAACCTAGATAGGAATATAATATGATAGACCTTGATATAAAATTTTGAGATAGAGGTGTGGTAAAAAGTGAGAATGAAATCAAAGGTTTTATATTATCAATTTAGGAACGATCACACATAGACAAATATTTTGGATATAAATAATTCATAGATGTATTTTCTAACTGACGAGGATATTCGAGGTCGACATAGTTTGAGGACTTGGAAAATTTTTGGTTATTTATTCTTGAGACGTTTCACTTTAAGACTATGACGTTAAATTTAGGGATTTAGTAATAGAGAAGAGATTTTAACTGTATTTGATGGCGATATGAAATTGAATAAGATATTGCAAGAAAATGGTTAAGAACAGAAATAACACAAGGATTTTTGACTTATAGAAAATATAGAGATTTTTGAGAAAATTTTAAATTTAAGAAGAATAATATTTGAGGGTATACGTTGAAGGAAATATGAAGGTTGATTTTAATGGAGAATAAGTTTTGTAAGGCCTAGTAGTTTCAGATCGAATAACACGAGGAGAGTAATTTGAACAAGTTCAAAGATTTCATAAAACTTAATTTAGAGGTTTCGGATCTAAGTTAAGACAAGGTGGAAGAATTTAGATTTAAAAGATGATTAAGTCGTTAGTATTGAGTGCTAATAAATAAAAGGGTATGCTTCATGAATAATGTTTTGGAATTTAAGAATTGAGCCTATGATGATCATGATAAGGTCCAATCTTCATAACAAAAGGGTATAAATTCTTGGTGGTAGTCATATAAAGGTTAATTTTCATATTTGGACTTATGAGATAACGATATGATTGGCAAATGATGATTAGATAAGCTTGATGGTATCAGAGAGAGATAATTAACTTGACTTTCCTATGAAACCTTGTCTTTTGTTTTCCCCATCAAAAAGAGAAAATTGACTTATTCCATATCTTTGAATTATCCTTTAAAATTTTTCAATATTATTGAATCCTAACCCTATTGATCACGACCAATCGATTTTGGTCATCTTTTCTTATTATATTAATATCCTGGGTCGTACTTAATTGAATAAAATTTAGTTGTGACCTAGATCTCCATCCTTGGATGCTCGTGCTCAGACTTCGATTACCTTGTTCTCCATATTGCCCAAATCTTGATTTACCCAGAGATTGATCAACTTAGATCGTGTTGAGACTAAATTTTTTTTTATATATATCGTGATTGGATTTCAATGCTATTGACAGTCGTGCTTTAAACTTTCGATCTTGATCATCTTTAAAATAGTAACCCTATATAGTTAATTCCAGTTGTTTTTTTCTATAATCACTAGTTTTCATATAGGATGATAGATTGCCTTACAGCTCGATGATTTATTATTTTCCTTATCTTTTCTAGAATGGCTCCCATGACCAGAGTCTGTACCCAGTGCACAGCTGCAGTTCCAGATGAGCCCGAGATTGTACTTCCCCCTTCTATTGCTCAGGAGGTGTTAGCAGCCTCACCGGAGAGTTTTTCTCTATCTCCTATCCTTCAAGAGAGGGCTGCAGTTCAACCGGAGACTGAGGGCCTCCTTTTGCCTCCTGGAGTGGTACCCCATGCCATTCCTGATGGGGCTCAAATTTATAGACTTTTTTAGAATATGTGGGAGGTACAAAGACTTCAGGCTGAGCCTATAAGAGAGCAGAGTCTCAGTATCCAACTGTTGTGGGATTACATGCATTCGAGGGGAGAGCCTAGCCCCAAGAGAGCGAGAAGCAGTTTATACCCAGAGCCTCAGGAGTACCCCGACTTCCAGCCTAGACCTGCCTATCCAGTTCAGATTCCTGTCCAGCAGAGGCCAGTTGAGCGATTGCCTACCTGTGCCTTCTGTAAGAAGCCTGGGCACATATGGAAGGGCTGTAGGAAGAGATTAGGATTATGTCAATTTTGTGGGTCAGCTGTACACAAGATACGAGACTGTCCTACTACACCTGCCCCTAGTCGAGGCCTATCTCCGGGAGAGAGTTCCTGCTACCAGACCTAGTAGAGGTGAGTTCTTGACCTATACCTTAGCCTGTCTTGATGATTGTTATACCCTACCATATTGTTTGTATGTTTGATACCTTGTGACTGCTTGTGCTGCAGTATGACTGGTATGGCTAGATAAGGACATTAGAAAGAGTATTCTAGAGAGACGAATGTTCTTTCTGTGACTTTGATTTCGGGAGCCTTAGAGATGTAAATCTTTAAAAACTTCCTTCATGAGTTGTAGTAGACAAGATTAACTTCATACGGGTATATCATGTCCTACTAAAACTTGTTCCCTTGTACTACTTTTGCATCACAACTTTCAGTTCAATTTAGGCCATTTGACCATTCCCACTTTAATTTTGATTATCATATGCACATTGCCATGACTTTTAATTTTGGAGCACAAGACTAGTTGTTTTCTCAAAACCAACTTCGTACGCATGATCTAGACAGGACATCCTGTAACCTTGACCTTCGAGTCCTACTTGGACACACCATCTTTTACTTCATTTTTATCGCATGACTTTCCTGACATAAGAGCCTATCTTGATTTACCAGTGGAGTCACTTACATTTCCAACTCGAATTGGGTAGACCTTTTCAACCTAAACATGCCAGCCCAAATTTGGATATGACCTATTTTAAACCTACTACCTATATTTTACTTGTTGATCTTGTGTGTTGCTAAGTAGCTAGAAGCTTTGACCTTGAATGTTGGGGGTGTAACCTAGAAGGAGTAGGATCATCTTAATTTCGAGGACGAAATCATTTTTAAGGAGGGTAGACTTGTAACCACCACTTTTCTGAAATGAGGGTAATTTTGAACTTTTGTAATATTATCATTTAATAATAATATTTAAATCATATTATGATTTTTTTTGGTGATTTCCTTTATTTATTTTATATTATTTAGATGGGTGAATTATTATTTTTGTTGTTGCTAGCTTAACCCTAGAGACTGCTTGACCTAGAGACTAACTATGACCAAGGAGACTCGACCATGTGACTAGATTGGTAATTACCTATTTTTTGGCTAAGGGTATTTTAGTCATTGTGCATTACTTTGAATTTTATTAATTTATTAATTAAATTGATTGTTGTGTGGTTTCGATTGGTGTTCTGGTAGGACCAAGATGGTATAACCTTAGTCAACCTTGACTAGAACCTAATAATGTTATTAGAAGTATAATTGGCCTTTTAAAATTTAAATTAGAATTATTGTTTATTTTTAGATTCATTTATTTCATTTTTAAGCTATTTTCTCCTAAAGGCTTTTTAGCCTATTTGACATGGGCTTTTTAGCAACTCATGAAGTGCTTGGCCCATGTACAAACCCTAACCCTAACACCCCTACCCCTGGCCGGCCATAAGCAGCCCTCTTTTTCATTGTGTAGAGAAACACATAGCCTCCAAAGAGCAAATCCTAGTTCTCTTTTCTCCAAACACCCTAACTTTCTCATCCGACATCTGTTTCACCTCAAAAGAACTCTGTTGCACTCGTTGGAAGGAGGAGAAATTGCTGGAGCACTGCTAGCAAGGAGTTGGAGGCATTTGCTCGGGAGAAATCGGTCGACAAAGTGCTCGGGAAATCCCTTTTATTGAGATTCTGACTCTTAATAGGTAAACCTCGTTCTACCTATGTTTCTTCTGAATTTTCTTCATTATTGCATCTATATAGGTACCCTCGACCTGTGTAAGAAGTTTGGTAGGATTTTGGTTTCGTTTGATAGCGGTATCGGACACATATCGGTCTTATCTAGCACGTGTTCGACAAAATGCCACTTAGAACTGAAAAGTGTTAATTTTTTGATTCTATTTTCACGAATTCCTTGCTAATATTATTTGTAACAACTTTCGCAAATACGGATCGGAAATCGATACGATTTTAGTGTCCGAAACGGACACGGACACACTTGCACGAGATCCCGTGCACGCCCTGCTGTCCGAGTGTCATAACTCAACGCACAGGGCTCCGTCGCTCGTGAACTTTCATGAGTACGTGGGGGAAACCTCTGCCCACATGCTTCAAAAATTTCATGAAGTTTCGTCGAACGAGCGCGGAGAAATCCAACGTGCACTGGTCAGCCCGCATAGTGCACGTGGCTGAATTTTGCCACTGTCACGGCCTTCATACGCGGACCCGGCGCATCGAGGACCCGTTCCAAGAGGACGAGCATATAGCCCTATGCCTAGAC
>JANAVB010022800.1:1293871-1503871 GCA_029216955.1 Iris pallida
AGGTTTACCTTACTCCAGTTCAGTTACACTTCCTCATCAGCAGCTCGGATTGTCAGGCGGGTACATTCTCTGACCGTTTCATTCTTGCTTGGACATATTTACTTGTTATAGACTAGTTTACTTGTTGCTGTCATGATGTTATCATGGATTAGTACTATATGGATCTCTTCATACGATGTTATCCCCTCGGATACATCGGGTATATTGTGCTCATGTGGTTTACCATGTGCATCGTCTACTCCATGTATTCGTATTTATTCATGTATACTCATGTGACATTCATGTACACTCATGATCATGTGAGCCCTCATGTATAACCCAGTGTTCATATGGACTAGCTATCCATGTGACACACTACTTTCATGTACAATAACATAACCTGGACAGATCCTTGTGTACTGATTGGGGTAGGGGGAGTATTTATTTGGTTATGTGATCTACACTATTTCATGTATAACTCCAAACTAGGTTTAAGTCATGTATAACCTAAGCATGTTTACATAACCAAACATGTGCTCTGAATCACGTAGTTAGCTCAGTTTTCCTATCTATATCATGTATATCTATTTCCACTATATCATGTTCTTCTTTTTACAGTCTCTCTATTATTTCTTTACAGCAGTTTATGTATATTATTCTATAGCTTGTTTCATATTTTCTTTCATGTTATGAACTGTGTGAGAGATATGTATTCGTTCCTATCCTGACTGGACCCATTGAAAATATTACAGATGATGAGGATTGCTGCGACACTTACTATGGAGCAGGCTTAGTTGACACAGGTGACCTGGACCCTCAGCAGGATCCAGTAGTCGCTGAGGACTTACCATGAGTATAGATTAGACTTATATCTTTATCTAGTTGTTGAGACAATGTGTTTGTATTGAGATATTATTATGGTGTGGTTTACACCGGGATTATTATTCATATTATGACTCTCTATTGAGATTATCTTTCTTCTATTCCATCTTAGTTATTGTGATTGAGTTGTACCATATATATATTATTTTTCATTTGGAGCATATTCTAGATTGTGTTAGATGTTGTGACCTAGAACAGTGTTCTACCACCGACACTGCAGCGTAGGCTGGACGTACCCACGTCTCGTGACCTTACACTGGGTGCGGGTCGTGACACTTCTAGGGGTGTCATAGGATTTTTTCGTCTAGATAGAGGTCAGAACGGAAAGTTTTGGTTGCAACTTATTGATTATTGAGAGTTGAGGACAACTACTACTTGTGCGGGCCATGCTGTGCACTATACTTTATATATTGTATCTATATTTATTCGGAGAGAATACCGGTTTCCTCTGATCCATGTTTCTCTCTTAGTTACTGTTGAGACTCCAGTACCAGAGCTACGGCTATATGTACGCCAGACCCGGATGTCTTTTACTTTGGAGATGTCTGTGCTTGCGAACGTTGTCCTCAAAGCATCACGTCAGTTCGGTTTAGTCACCCCGAGATATTTTTATTTACTATACTTTAGCTTGTATATTATGTGCCTTACTATGTCCCCTGAGGACCTGGTTATTCCCCAGATATAGCTGACGATATCTTCCCTAAGGAGTACAGACTGGGAGTCTACTCTTCTGTGGCACCAGCTATGGAAGACGAAGTTGATCCAGAGTACTTCTTCGTGGATTGATATTTTTACTTTACTTTAGTTTATGTCAGAGCTGAGGACTTGTAGTGACTACTTTTATATTTTTCATCTGAGACTTGTGTTGATCATTTATTTTGCTGAGTCTTGTATATATGGGTTTCCATGTTAGTTTTATATTCCTATTTGACATTATTCTAGTTCCTTTATTCAGCATGATATGTCTTATTAATATTCTGTGATTCTCTGTTTCTGTGGATGAGTATAGTTTATGTGCCTGCTGATGGAACTGGGGATTCCCAGGACCCTTTCTTTGGTGTGTGTATTGATCGATAGAAAGTTAAACAGATCTAATACGTGTTCTAACCCTTCATAGGCGAAAACTAGGGTTCACGAATTATACCTGCTGCGGAAAGGAGATAAGTAATTCCTGGCAATCTCGAGCGGACGACCCCAAGATCTTCTGCACGTATTCCTTCCTCAAGTTGGACGTCGTGTGGGCGACGATCTCCCAACCTTTTCTTCTCCTTAGCAGCCCTCTCTTTCTCTCCTTACGTGAATCACAAATTTAGAAAAAGTTTCAGATTTTTGATCAGTCATCTGGCGGCCAGAGAATAGAGGATATATATATGCTACGGCAGGGACCATGAGAAGAAATTAGGGTTAGGCCTCCTAACGGATCTGGATATCCCGTGTTCAGCCCGAACACACAATCCAGGCCTATTAACAATAGCTCGGTCCACTAATGAGCTATTGTTGCACTACCTCCCTAATCCCAAATTATGTTTGTGGGCTCCTTTTATTATATGCTCGTTTGGCTTCCCATGTTAAGATATCGTATGTCCGTCGATCAAATTAAGTTACTGACAACTATATTGATTCGACATCTTTCATCCTTAAGTAGTACCGCTCAACTTTATTTGTCATGTCGGATATAATCCACCTGCAGGATTTATATGACAATCCTTATGAGCTCCTTAAGGGGACATCATCAACCCGATGTATCGGGACATGGATTACATTTATAATCGACAGCCCATCATACATACAATGTTATTACCCAATTCATAGAGGTTGTTGATCCATAATGAATCACACTCTTTTACGAGTCAAAGTAATGCACACTGCATATACATGTCCATTATTATATCCGGATTAAGAGCACAAGCATCCATAATAACTGAGGTGTTTGTTCTCTTTTATCATCAGTACAAAGAGAACAACCTCAAGTGGTCCTGTTCAATACACACAAAGTGTACTAGTGTAAACCTATAGTCAAGATAGACTAATACCAGATTATACTACAACCTTTCCAATGGATTGTCCAAGTCCATCTAGGTTGTGAACTATTTATATACTCTATAGGAAACTAATAATATGATCTTCTATGTGACACCACACACCATATTATCTACAATATAGAATATATGACATTTGCATTAATACTTGCAACAAATACAATATGCAAACATTTGCCCATATGATTCTCATTCAAAATTTAAGGAAATAAGGTTACTACAAAAGTGATGCTTTTAGTATATAACCCTAACACCTGCCATGTGATTTTTTTTACATCTTAAGATGCATTCCATTTGGTACATTAAATTTGGTATTCCTATGGAATATGTCTGCTGGCATGCCACGTGTTCTAGACCTTATAGATTTTAGGACTGGGGCGTGACATATTTTTGTGGTGGCCCATGCAGGTCTACGAATAAATTGTTTGGCTAAATGACTGTACCAAGCAAGCCTGCATATAGAATTAGAATCTAGGATCTCATCCATATACTTGATCTTCTTTCTTGATTCCATTTTTGAACTCTTGTTTGACTGCTTTAAATTGCATCTTGTTTGATTCCTTTTTCGACCGTGAATCTTAATTCTCAATAGAGGTTAGGAAGATAACTTGTAGGCTCCATTAATTCAATTACACTACCAGTTGAACTCTTGTAAGTTGGGTAGTATGCCTCACAACCTAGCATCCTAATGTCCTTACAACCTATTACTGAATGACACTAATAGGTTATCTAGAGGTCCGTAACCCATTTGGTCGGTCAAATCCGTAGACAAGAAGATAGTAGGACAACTGTAGAGGCCCAAACACCAGACGAGTTTTAGATTTTAAGGAACTTGAACTATTTCTCACGTACTTATATTTTTGACTATCTTGACTGATACTGCTATTATAGTTCTAATCAGAATCGGTGCATTATGGTCTAATCAACCTAGTGCACTTGGTTCGCTCTTCTTATGGTTATTCTACGTGGATTGAGATATAGTTAACAAATATACTTGCCCTCTAGGATCTCATCCGCAACTACCTTGGAAACTCTGTTTTTTTGAACTACTCATTCACCTTTGAATCACGTATTTGTATTCAACCACATCTCACTTGAACTATTTATTGTTTATCTCCGTTTATGCTGAAAAATAAATGCTCGTACTTGATAGATAGACACAGACTATCCCCTTAGTTGCCCTATCATCTATGGCCAAGATAGTTGTATATACACAAGTGTAGCTAGCCATATAACTACATCTTCGTCTTAAATTACACATCCTTTCCCTCAAACACTAAATATATTACCATGACTTTCTAACCGTTTGGAACTTAAGGATGACTAGAATCGTTTCCTTGGTCGAACCCCCATCTAGGAGACTGTCTTTTCTCTAGGAACCACGTCTCATGAATCTCTACTTATTGTCATTTTGATTTACTTAACCGTTAACCTTTTATTTTGTGCGTTAATTAGCGATCCTCATTCATTACTCAAACCCTACCACGATTATTAAACCTAACCGTATGTTTCCTCCCAATTGAATTGCTTCACTCATTGAAGATTTTTCATTAAAACTCCTTCGTGATTCATGTAACCCTTGTTTCTTATATGTTTTCCTTATGCGAAGATAGAAATTAGATCATGACACCCTTAAGTTATATGTATTAGATTAGAAAAATCCTATAGAGGAGATTAATGGCAGAGTTGGTTAAGGTGGTTATGCGATTATGGGGCATAAGTTGAAATATGATATAAACACTATTAGATGAAGTTGGGATGATGTAATATTATGTTTTGATGATACGATCAAAGATGGATGGATTCTTGACAGACAAATTATTTCCGAGGATTAATCCAATATTGAATATAAGAAATTTATTGGTGCTTCAAGAATTAAAATTCTATGGATACAAATTTTTTTTTGCTAAAGATAAGGTTGACTTTTACTTTCGATAAAAAATAGTGTTTTGATGATATTAGTTTTCGAGGATAACCAAATATTGAGAATTAGAATTACTAAATTATTGATGCTCAAGGATTAAATTTTATGTTGATGAATGGATACGAAATTCTACTAGGATGAGTTTGATTCTTGTTTTTGAAAAAAAAAATATTGTTATGTTGGATGAAGAAGATTAGGGATTTATTGAATTCAAAGTTTTTGACTTATTGAATCTATTATGAGATATCGGATTTAGATATAAAAAAATATTTAGAATTCTAAATTTTTTGTGAGTTAAATTTTGAGAGCAAGTCCCAAATTGAGTAAAGAAAAAAAAAATTGTTTCAAGGAAATTTAAATTTTGTGGAATATAAATTTTGGGCAGACTGTAAAGAGTTATTATTGATAAAATGATATCGACAATTCAATGATTATGACGATATTCAGTACGACTTAAAATGTTGAGTTATTGATTGTAAATCAGGATCGTGGAAGTTATCAACTATTTTTGAGATTACGCGTCAATAGATTGATGGTAGCGTTGATCGAATTAGGCACTAATGGACTGTCATGCAAGTGATCATCTTCTAAACTAAATTCATTGATTTTATTTTTCTAGTTATTCAAAACTGTTTATTTTCATTGAATGCCATTCTTCTCCTCGTCCAATGATTTGATCATGTTTTCTTATCGAGAAACTTTTGTATATCCTCAAGCCTACCTACCTTAGTTATTTCTTAATTTCGAGGACAAAATTCTTGTAAGTTGGGTAGGATATAAAACCCGTCAAAATTAAAAGAATATTTAGTTCGGGTTAAAAAAATTATTGGATTTCTATTTACCTTAATTAATTTTTATCTATTTTTATTATATAAAAAGGGCTATAGTCATGATTAATTTGAATATGCAACTTGACTAGAAAGTACGGCATGTGTAGTGTAGTCGGATGCTTTGACTAGTATACTAGCCATGTTAAGGATGTCATAGTCATATTTTAGTCTCTTGCATGTTAACAATTCAAGTTGTGGCACAAGTCATATTTTAATTAATTAATTAGTTTATATAATCATTTATGACTTTTTAGGAGACCCGGTTGCACCAAACCTTGCCGAACTTCTTCCAAGCCAAACCCAAACCTATGTAGACACGTTGGGCATTAAAATACATTAATAAATATATATTTTTTATATTTATTCAAATTTTGGATTGTATTTATATATATAGATCCAATTAGTTCTATACAAGGAAAGACCTATTTAAATCCATAACTAAATCAATTGGCCAACTCACCAAACTTTCCAAGCCAACCTAGTGGACCCCCACCATGTAGTGGTCAGCCAAGCAAGCCCTCCCCCTTGGCTGAACATCCTATTAGGAATAGGAATCCCAATCCTACAGGCATGAACCCAAAAAGCCCATATATATACCAACTTATACCCAAACTCAAACCCTAACTTAATTACTCTCTTCCTCTTCCTCTCCATAGCCGACCACACCCCTCTCCCCCCTCCATAGTCGACAGTACCAAGCCCCCCATAGTCCTCTAGGATCATCTCCTTCATTATACATCTCCCCATCCTCCACAAAAATCCATCTTCTCCACTATACATCCATCCAACAACTCAAACAAATCCTAAAAACTCCATCTTCCTCATCCAACCATCTAGAGCCATTGCCAACTCCTTTAAACTCATCAAGAAGGAATTAGCAAGCAAGGGTAGCAAGAAAGTTGGAAGCTTTGCAAGGAGGTGTCACCACAACCCATCTAGCAAGGAATTTTTGTAAGGAACCCAACTTTTTCCATCTCAAACCCATGCTATAAGTTCTATAGAAAATTTGATATTCAATCAGTAAAAATTATATTTTTTGTCTTTTGTTATGTATTTCTATCTCTAAAAGTTTTATGTTTAATGGTTGTAAAATTCATGTTACGGTAGGATCGATTTTAGCCCCGTTCTGAAGAATATGTTAGATATTGATGGAAATTTTTGAAACTGAATTTTATGTAGGTTAATATATAGAAAATATCATTTTTTTTAAGTATTTTTCCATGATTTTATCAACTCAAATCTGGTCGGAAAAAAAGGGTCGAAACTAGCTTTTTCGGGTAATCTGTCGACCTAGAATATCCAAAAATAGTAGAATAATTTAACCTTTGTATTTAGGGGTGGGCATACAGTTCGAGGACCCGCGGTTCTGACCTGGCTCGGACCGTATAATAGCCAAACGGGCCAGCTCCTATAATATTAAATGTAAACGGGGCGGGACGGATCGTGTCATATTAACGGTTCGAGGCGGGTCATCATTTGCAAACAAACGGGGCCCCGGCCCGGTCTATTTGTAGGAGCAGAATAGTAATTTTACTTAAATTTCTAAACTAAAAAGTAAAAATGTTAAAAAAAAACCTACAATATGCTACCAGAAGACCTAACCCAAACATTTCTCTTCTAACTTTGCAACCGGCTGGCCCTAAAGACGGCACGACATGCCGACACCCGGTCACTGGCTCCTCCACGACTCGAGTCCTCTTGTGGAATCGCCTTTCCCGAAGACTCCACCTCTGCGCATCGACGGCGCGACCACCTCCTGCCTCCTACCCTTTTTTCTTTTTTTCGTTTGAAAAGCGATCGACGACGAAGGTATGATTTAACCTCACTGGTAGCAGTGTCTTTCTACAACATACTTGATCCCTTGCAAGGTGCTCTAAGCTTTTTTTGTTAGATTTGTCAAGTTTGTGGTCTATATGTGAATATGTGCAAAATTACAGCAAAGTAAAGAAGATTCTTGCTGTAGTGTAAGGGATGTCACCTCACTATAGCTATCCAACACATTTTGTATTATGTGACTTATGCCAATCCTTTATAGATATGTATATTAGGGTTTTGACGTATTATGTGACACATTTTGTATTCTTGTTGTAGGAATGATTCTATGATTATGATCTAAATTTTAAATTTATAGGATGGATTATATGATGCAGCATTTCACAAGTCAGTTGCTTCATTGATTTTGTTTTCCAACATTCAAATTTGTAGCAAATCATACTCATGCTTGTGCACTTTGGATGTATATGACACATTTTAAAGTCTCTGGTACAGTATTGTATAGGGTTTGTATATGTTAAAACAAATGTACATGACCCGTTTGGACCCAGTGGTTGTCCCGGATTGGACCTGTTTTAAATGGGCTGGATCCAATTCGGTTCCAAAGAATTTTAGGCCCACCTCGCCCCGCCCCGTCAAAAAATGGGTCTGATTTGGATCTATTGAATTTGGGCCCGGCCTGACCCTTGCCCACCACTATTTGTATTCTTGATTAATTTATGAGAAATCATGTATATTAATTCTGTTTAAAATGATTATTTAGTGTATTTAGCCATTTTTGGTAATTGGCAATGTTTCGGGCAAGTTTCGGGTAGACTAGCTGACATAGTAATCAACTAGCCATATATTTCTTTAGAATTTTTAAATCTATAATTTCAGAGTTAATTTTGTATAAAATAGTTTAAATATTATTTTTATGAAATTTTAGATGATTTTTATGTATGCTATTGAAGTAGGGGCATAACCGACAATTTTGGAAGTCGGAAACCGTAAGGCTAGATCCCGCGTCTCGTGGAACTTGCGTGTCGTATTTTGAGAAGTTAAATTATTCCATGAGATATTGGATATACACTACTAAAATAATCCCTTTTAGCGACGTCAGAAGACGTCGCTAAATAAGGAAAATCTGTCGCTAAAAGCCATTTACGACGTATTTAGCGACGAAAATTGGATGTCGCGTATAGGCATGTCGCATATGACAATTTCGTCGCAGAACATCGCTATTTGCGACGTCACGTTTAGTGTCGCTAGACGTCGCCAAATGCGCGACAGATAGCGACGTAAGGTTACGTCGCCAAAATAGCAACGTAGAGCGACCACTTTGCGACGCGGTAAACTTTATATATGATGACATGGCATGGCAGCCACGTGTGCACTTTAGCGACGCCTAGCGACAAATTTAGCGACGTCGGCTCTCAGGTTGTCATATCCCACGTCAGCAGTTTAGCGACTTCTAGCGACTTCTAGCCACGTATGCACTTTAGCGACGTCGGCTCTCAGGTTGTTATTTACGGTTCAAAATATTAATATGGATAAACTAGTTATATAATAAATTTTATGATTAAAAACTTAAACTTGCTAATTAATTATTTAGGAGCGTTGGATTCTGGAGGCATGGACACGAGAGCGACCCTTCATCTTTACACCGTGGAACCAGGCAAGTGCACCGTGTTATCGTTCAGTTTCTATTTTATTTGGTCATTTATTTTTTGTTATTTTATTTATTGTATTGGACCTTAGGAGTTATATCAATACAGACTTTCTGATTATATTCGGGTGCATTCAACTGATAAGTTGTCTAGTATTGATATATAGAGCCTGCCTGAGATCTATGGATTTATTTCCATTGAGACCTGTAGGATACAACACATAATTGACACATATATTATCCTGTTACCCGAGCTTGATTATCTGAGATACCGGATTCCCTGATACTTGTAGGATAGGATTGGTTGTGTCATTTTATCTTTCTTCTAGAGGTGTCATAGGATTTTGTCGTCTAGATAGAGATCGGAACGGTAAGTTATGGTTGCAACTTATTGGTTCTTGAGAGTTGAGGACAACTACTACTTGTGTGGGCCATCACTACTAAAAAATATCGAATTAGCTACCATATCCGTCGCTAATCCGTCGGTAAATCAACTTAACGACGGCTAACCGACAGAATTTTGCTGAAAAAATCTATCAAAAAATAGTCCATCGCTAAACAAAGTCTGCAGCTATTCTGTCCCCATTCGACTGCTTAGCGACGGATTGCCGTCATCAAGGATCGAACATTTAGCGATGGCTAGCCGACGGATTGCCGTCAAATCAATTATCGGAAAGTTTTTTATCCTACTTTTTAGTGACGGACAGGTCCGTCGGTAATATATCGGTAACTGCATATCATAGAGTTTCTGATACGAAAAATCTGACGCAAATTTGTCGCTAGCCATCACTAATACTTGACAGAAGGACAACAGTTTAGCGACGGAGTATCTGTCGCTTAGGTTCTGGAAATCTTTATATTTTCATAACCTTGTCGACGGATAATCCGTCGCGCATCCGCCGACATCCGTCGCTAACTGGAAATTCTCCATTTAGTGACAGAATATTCCGTCGCTCAGTCGTCACCTTCCGTCGCAAGTACGTCGCTAACTGGAAAATTTTTGAAAAAAAATTACATTAAACACAGCATTCCATGTTCGTACAACATCTGAAACATCGAACATCACAATATGCATCATACCTCACACAAACCCACAAACCAATATACCTCACACACCAATATACAAATATCTATCACAAATACATCACACAAACCAACATACATCAATGAACCAACAAACTAATATACATCACACATCAATATACAAATATCTATCAAAAATATATCACACAAACAAACATACATCAATGAGACCCGGAGCAACCCTTCGTTGAATTTCTATATAATAAAAGTCTAGGTAATAGCATCCAAAAACATCCAAGTCTATGAAATAACCATGTCTAGAAAATAAAAATCCATTAAGAGTTGCAAAACCATCCAAGTAAAACCCATAAATGAGTCTACCGGAAACAAATCCGGTCAAAAATCATATCATATCATATCATATCATATATATATATATATATATATATATATATATATATATATATATATATATATATATATATATATTGTCCTCTACGTACGCGCAGAGAGATCTCCCTCCTCAGCCACTTCGCATAATGAGATCCACGCCAGCAAGCTCAATATCCATAGGAGATGGATGATTGGAACTCCCGGTACAACTGCCCTCTGGTGCCACCTCCTCTGTCACAACAGAAGGTGGTAGCACTACCGACTCAGCAGCAGGTACCACTACCGACGCAGCAGTAGGTACCACTACCGACTCAGCAGCAGGAGGTGACACTACCTCCTCAACAGCAGGAGGTGTCACTACCTCCTCAGCAGCCATTTGTGCCTCTCTCAAGCGACGTCCTCGGGTCTTCGGTGCCATCTGGTAAGATTAATAGAAACATAGAGATTAATTAGGGATTAAACAAAATAACAATATTAGTCCGATACCGACCCCCCTATACTTCGTAACGTCTATTGCAACAAGGATCGGTATCGGAAGACAAACTAAACAGAATTACAATTAAAAATATATAGTCCGATACCGACCCCCCTATACTTCATCGCTCTACTTCCCCTGCTTCTCAAGAAGGCCCCCTCTTTGACCCCCGCTACTTCCCTGCTTCTCATTCGACTCTCTCAGCCTCCTATTCCGTATCATATGATATCCATCTCAACCAAAGAGTAGAGAAGTGTGAAAATATTAATATTAACCAAGGATCGATATCAGAATCGGTATCCCCATGAATCTTATGGCTTGTTCTACCAGAGCATAATATAAAACCAAGCATGTGAAGCAGAGCTTCACATTCAAAACATTAGAAGGAAAAAAATTACGATTGGTGGTAGGGCGAGCCAAAATCCTTTGAAAGTATTCTGGCTCGCCCTACCACCAATCGAAATTTTTTTTCCTTCTAATATTGTGATTGTGAAGCTCTGCTTCACGTTTGGTTTTATATTATGCTCTGTTAGAACAAGCTATGAGATTCATGGTGATACTGATTCCGATACTGATTCTTGGTTAATATTAATATTTTCACACTTCTCCACGCTTTGGTTGAGATGTATATCATATGATGCGGAATAGGATACCGCATGACCCGAATGAGAAGAAGGAGAGTAGGGAGGCTCACTCTATACACTCATCCGCCAACGATACACACTCTATACACTCTTACTTATGCAAGCCTTTTGAGGTAATCAGCATTATACTAGATTTCCGAAATAAAACTATAACTCTGATAGGCCCAAAAGAATTAGCATAAGTAAATTTAATTTTCAACACTTACCTAGCTACCGATATCGCTGATAAGTAAATAGTCTGATACCGATACCGATACCGATACCGATTCCGATTCTGATACTCCGATCCGAAACCGCCTACTAAGATATCTTATATATATATCCTTCTACGATACTCCGATCCGAAACTGCCGATACTACCGTATCATCGATACCAATACTTATAGGAATAGTCTGATACCGATTTCGATACTGATACTTTGAACCTTGATACTAAGTTTATATATATATACTAATTTATATACTATTCTACGATACTCCGATCCAAAACCACCGATAATACCGATATCACCGATACCAATACTCATAGGAATAGTCCGATACCGATTCCGATACCGATACTTTGAACCTTGATACTAAGTTTACATATATATACTAATTTATATACCGATACCAATACTCATAGGAATAGTTCAATACCGATTCTGATACCGATACTTTGAACCTTGATACTAAGTTTATATATATACTAATTTATATACTAAGTTTATATTCCGATACCGATACTTTGTGCGTGTGTGTGCGTGAGCGTGTGTGTATGTGTGTGTGTATGTGTGTGTGTGTGTGTGTGTGTGTGTGTGTGTGTGTGTGTGTGTGTTTGTGTGTGTGTGTGTGTGTGTGCTACTACCGGCCCCCAACCCCACCACCGCCGACCGCCATGCCCACCACCGCGACCCCCACCCCCACCACCACCGGCCCCCGTCTCCCTCCACCCCCCAAGCGAACCCGCCCCCCAGCGAAACCCACCCCCACCACCGCGACCCCTACCACCACCACCACCGGTGTAGCTCCCCGTCCCGAAATTTTTTTAAAATATTTTATTATTATTTATTTTATTTAAATGGTGATTTTAGAAATTTTAGAAATGATTATTTAGTTAATTATTACGGTAGATGACTTTAGCCATGGTTGAGTTTTGGAGTATAAAACGATTAGGAGTCAGGGCACGGATAGTGTAATGGCGTGCTTGACTAGTTTTTAGCCATGGTAGGGGAATGCCAAGCCATAGGTATGTCCTAACTAAGAAAACCAGGCCAAGCTGTGACTTAACCCTTACCGATGTTTATTATTTATTATTTAATTATCTATTATTAAGGTTTATTGACTTGTGGAAGACCCGGTTGTACCAAACCAGTCTGGACTGGAACCGAACTGAGCCAAGCCCATGTAGTCTTGCGGTACGTCCAACGACATTCGTGTTGGTGTATTTTGGTATGATTGTGTTGTATTTCGTTTTAACAAATCTAACGAATATTTTCTAAATATTCGTTAATTAAATGTTATAAATATCATTATTTGATATTCAATGATATTTGTGTAAAATAGACCCTTGTACATTTTTGGGACTAGTAGATTGTACAAATGATATATGTACCATTATTGGTTTATTCAATTTCGTTATTATTATTATTATTATTATTTTTATTGGGATTGACTATTTAATATTATTATTTTATTGACTATATGACAGAAATGATTTCTCTGCAGAAATTACTAGAGAAGCAACTACACTCTCTCAATGGAACCCAATAATGGCTATATTATAGAAAGATTCAGACAAAACATGGTTCTTTCATTTATTAGTATATTTAAGAGCCTCCTGCTTATATGTATACCTGTGGTAGTTACTTTTGATACCTTTTATTTTTCTATAGTGTTTGACCAAGTCACCAAGGATGAGGAAGAAGTTGCTCAGGCTTTGACTAGGTTGATTAAACCTGTCACCATAAGCAAGCTAATTAAGAATAAAGAAGCAGTAGCTAACCGAGCAAATTTCCCCCGGCCCTATCCCCTGTTACACACAGCACACACGAACAAAGGCCAAACCCTTTAAATCCCAGCCCAGCCCAAGGCTTAGTCTCGGCTAGGGGCTCAACTGCAGCTCATTTTTTCCCGCACATAGCACATTGTCGACCCGAACTCACAGGCCGAGAGTAAGAACCCACATTCCCGTCGGCCCACAGCAGCTTTCCAGCTGATTACCCGATCCAGCACAGGGAAGGCCGACCCCCCCGCAGCTCTGTTACGGAACAGGGATGTATATATACGGATGTAATCGAGAGATTGGAGGAGAATACTCGCGAAACCCTAATAAAAACTTGATGCCACCCTTCCTTCTAACCTGGGCGGCCCCCCGACGGCCGTGCACCGTCGCGAGATACCGCCGGCGACCACAGGCCGGCCCCGAGCGTTGGCCGCGCGCACAGAACCGCCAGCAATCCCGCACAGGTGACCCCTGTTCTCTACTTTTTTTCTCCATAGTTAATCGTTTTACGACCTACAAAACCTGCACGTAGCCTTTATAACCCACTACATGTCCCTTCAATTAGATTCTAAAATACTAGACAAGGTTTCTCGAGAAATCGATGGGAATAACACTGGAAAAACTGTTCGAAAAATAGTTTTTAAGTGCCCAAGTACCCCTATTTGAGAGTAATTCCTGGCCAACACAGTAACTATTTTGAAATTCTAATTTAAGAGATTCCTAGCCAACCTATAGGATACGAGATCCCTTTTTGTAGTTTCGAAGTTTATCTCTTATACGCCGAGAAAACCGATTTCTAAAGTTGACAAAAACCTGTTTCTAAAAACTAGATAATTCAATTAAACCATCTGATACGACGTGCGTCCCGCCAAACCGGGCAACGTGGTCGCGAACCGAAGGCATCGAAAGCTGCGTAACGGCTTCGTGGTCGTGTGGGCTTTGACGAAATTCGAATTAGTCGCGTGTGTGCAACGAATTTGATGCGTATCCATCGAAATTCCCCTTATCGGCCTCTGTGCAAATTTCCTAATTACTTCGTGCACGTTCGTCAAATCGAGACGAAACTTGCGCCAACAGGACCGTATCGTTTTTCTGGTCCAGTATGCCAAGTTTGTCCGATTTTGAGACAGTTGATAAAATCACCGTTTTGCGGGCCCCACGGTCCGACTCAACGGGCGATTTTGTGCACGGCCCATTGGAATCCAAAATTGGACATACCGATGGGTTCGTATCAAAAAATTGGATCCATAGACAGGTAGTTTGACGACTTTAGAGACCATTGATTCTGGCACGCTTTTCGGTGGAAAGCGAGTCTAACGGCGGACATCGTTTTTGTCCAAAATTACCGTTTTGCCCCTGTGTCCAGAATAGGACTTAAGGACGGGCAATCCTAGCTAATTTGACTATTCTAAGAACATTGGTAATATTTATTTCAGCTTTCGGAGACAGTTGTGATGACTTGGACTTTCTGACTTATTGATTGGAGTTACATTGTGGGTTCTTCGTGCAACCCCCACGCAAGTATACCTTGCCTTCCTCTACAGTTTATTTACATGCATATTTTTATTATTGTATAGTTTTACTAGTTGGTTATTTACATGAGATTTATATACCGTACATGTTAGTATAGCTATAGTCCTTGTACATGGTTAGCCTCGTAGTTCATATTGGATTGGTTCTCTCGTGTATCGTGATTGTGTCGTGTCGTGTCTTCACCTGTGTCTTGACTGAGTCGTATCTGTAAGTATGAGTGAGTGAACTGCAATTTCTTTATCTTTCCCACAACCTGCGAGTCCACACACGGGGCAAGGGCTGCCTTTGCACCTGCGAGTCCATATACGGGGCGAGGGTGACTTGTCTTGAAACTGACCTGCGAGTCCATTCGGGACGAGGGTTGGTATCCATTGATCTACCAGCAGTTCATTTATGAATACTTGATTTCGTGTCCGTGTTCATAGTTACCTGTCAGTAGCCACATGTCCATCTCATGTCTAGTTCATGTTTATATTATTGCATGATTAAACTGTTAGATAGACATGTTTTATGTATCTTGCTAGTCCTCTGAGGACCTGATGATCTCTTCAGGTTTAGCGACTGCATGGTGTTAGTTAGCAGAGCGGGATGGTAGAGGATTGCGATGTATAATACATGTATTTTGCTTGTGATATTTCTTTATTATCTTTTCGTGCTTTATATTCAGTACCATGATATACTCTGCTCATTTATAGACTCATATCATTCTTGGAGTCTAATCGAACAATATGCTAATGGGCTGCAGACCATGACCCATACTTGTTTATTCTTATTTTATATGTTTCCTGTGGATTGAGATATAGCTTAGATTAGACATGATACCCTGTCCTGGACAGCTTATACGTACTCGAGTCGGGCTGGAGTCCGCTCGATACGTAGCTGGCTTGCTCACGAGCTCGCGTCCGAAAAGTGGGTGCGAGTCGTGACAACCGGCCCCCGCCTCCCCCCGCCGCCCCGACCCGAAACCCCCCCTAGCGACCCCCACCCCCACTACCGCGACCCTCACCCCCACCACCACCTGCACCCGCCTCTCCCAACCATTCCGACCCAAACCCCCATGTAGTGTCTCGTCCCTACATCGTGCCCCATTTCCCGTCCACGGGGTTCGCGAGAAAGGAGCACTGTCGCTCTCGACTTGGTCAGGACCGATAGGTCGGGATCGATCAAATCGATCGAACGGGAATGGTTGAATTAAGATCCATTCTCCGTTATGGAATGGCTTTTTCGGAACCAAGTCTCATATTTAGCAGGTTGTGCCTCGAGGATAGACTCTGCGGCTGAGTCGGGAGAGACCTCCCGTTGCTCTGCTTTTTATGCCGTAATTGCTTCTTTGGCATTGGTTTTCTGAATGCGGTTTCGTGATTGTTTTAAATGGTTTTCATAGCTTGCGTTTTGAACTTCGCATTCGTATCGAATTTCCTTAAAAAACACAGTGTTCTAATCGGTTGTTTGTGCGATTTCAGGTGATCGCGTAGGCAACGTTTAGCGCGGCCAACCAGTTTCTCGCCTCAAGTAAATACTAAGGTGAGTGGCTGACCCATCTTCCCTCGACCCTCTTCTCTAATACATTATCAATACTAGACATGTGCTATGTTGGATGTAATACAACGACATGAATGATATTCCGATGAACAATCACACGACGTCCCACGATCACGAACTATACAAATGCTTGTCTTTTAATGTAACGCCCCAGAACCAGAATACTGGAGAGCGGGGGCATACATAGCCAGCTTCGTATACTGAAATGGAATCCACCTCGCTATACGGTCACGACTGTCTAGATACATGAGGGTTTAACTACAATCCATCAGTCTCTTATGGTCATAAAAAAGTCTATTGTCTCAATCTCATGCAAGAAATAGCAGTTACAAGATGTTAGAGGATCAAATATACAATAGTAAGGCGTCCCATACATTACATATTTGGATGGTCATGAAGCTAGTCGTACAAATGTGAAGGCTAGCAAGAGTTTTAGTCATACATGATCAACCCTAGGATTCGTCAATCATGTTACAGCTCGTAGGCAGACAGTAAGTAAAGTTACAATCGAGCTAACACGTGCTTGCCGGCTAAACGCCTCAAAAGAATATTTTTACAATAAAGTGGGAGAACAAAAGGAAAACCTACTCGTTGCCTTGGTTACGCCTGGTGGTCACCATTTGGCGGGAAGGTAGGGAGATCCTCTGGAGCTACTCCGGTATCTGGCCATACAAAACCAGCTGGATCAGATCCCAGAAAGAGCAAGTGCCACAAAGGAAGCTTCACTTAAGAACTAAAACCAGCAAATTAGCACAAAACATAACTTTATAATAAAAGACTGGAAATATGAAAGATCATGATGATATACGATAAGATAACCATGGGACTGTTCAGATAACTAAGTTACAACCCTTAAACCAAACAAGGACCGGGATTGTAACCCTTCGTCTGAACGAAACTTGGTTTTCCACCATTTATTGAAAAAGTAAAGCACCAGCAATCAGGTCATGCTACAATCTTGTACTGGATCAGGATAAGACTATACTAGGGTAGACTCCATCCAATCAATCACGGCCAAGCAATGAGTACGGCTTGATACTTTAACTAACTAGGGTTATCACAAGCCTAGTTACTAGCAAGATGCAATGAGATATTCCAGCAGCCACAAGCCCTGCAGACCATCCAGGTTATCCAGGTCGATTATCCGTTCATGAAGGGTGCAACACATGACAGTGTGCTGGAAATGTGCCCTACTCGTCGGCAGGCTACAAGTCCACATGCGCGCCCAGATAACGGAATTGCCTGTAGCTGGAAAATCTTTTCATGACTACTTGTTATTCTAGTTATTAGCCTTAGTCAATTTTAGTAGGTACCCCCGACCGTGGTACTCAGGGGTCCATGTACTAAACATGATGCGAGACAGGATTGGTTCATATGTACAAACACAATCGTCCATGGTGTCCAGGCCATTCATTCTTGTCATGTCATGCTAGCCGTCGCAACAACATTCAATAGTTCCCATCAGGCTTGCTTGTCATGTCTTATCAAGTCATGTCATGTCATGCCAATTCACTTGTTCTACCGTGCCATGTACAATTATCAGTCACGTCATGGCAATCAATTCATGATTATCAAGTTCATGACAAAAGGCGTAAGAATATAAAAGGGCAAGGGGTATGCCATAGGGACTCAAAGTCTCTACGCGAGCAAGAGTACGCTAGGCCAAATAGACCCCGAGCGTAAAACAGCACTACGCGGGCAAGACCTAAGGATAGGCAGCTCTACGCGAGCAAGAGTGCATGCAAGCAGGATTCTACGCGAGCAAGCGCTCTATGCGGGCAAACGCTCTACGCGGCAAAGGCTCTACGCGGGCAAACGCTCTACGCGGGCAAACGCTCTATCCGGCAAATGCTCTACGCGGGTAGACACTCCACCCAAGCGGAGTAGCCCTGCGTATAGTTCGAATGAACTCGGCGTAGAAGCGATTACGCTGGCACGCAAATGCGTGTGCGTAAAGGGTAAGTAATACGCGGGCATGTAAAATATGTGCGTAAAAAGGGGGTAAATGACACGCTGACACGTAAAACGTGGGTATAAAACGAAAAGCTACGCTAGCACGTAAAACGTGTGCGTAGAACTACATCTTCTCTCCAAGGCCGGTACAAGCAGGCATAAAAGCTCAAGAGCTCAAGAAAAGCTCCATCCCGATCAAGACTCAATGAAATCCAACCATTTCAAAACCAAACTTGCGTAACATCAGAATGCCTTCTACATAGAACTCTTAGTTTTCGAAAACAAGCCAGTTTAGTAGATCAAAACCATGATAATGAAAAAAATGCAAAAACCTAGATCTACAAAAATTCATGCATCAAAATGAGAAAAGCCAAGTTCTAAAGTAGTTTAAAATCAGGCAAGGAAGCTAAATGATCTATAAAAGCATGGTGTTCTCTTGTGACAGCAATATGCACTTGCCTACGGTGGTGTGGATGGAGAAGGAGATAAGGAAGAAGAATAGAAGAGGAGTAAATGTGTAATGAATGAAGAGAGAGAATGGTGGTTGGGTTAATAAATGAGGGATGGTGGTAGGTAGGGGTTTGCATATCAACCCAAACCGAGCCCAACCAAGCCGAACCCAACCGAACCCAATGCAGGCCAAGGCCAGGATAAACCACATGAACTAGAAAATGCTAACTAACCCATGCCAATACAAAATCCAAGACTAGCCAGTCAAGACAAGTCGATCCAGGATGAACCCAAAATAACAAAGGCAAGATTGAACCAGGATTAAGCTAAGCAAGACAAGTCTAATTACGGGTCGGGATTCCGTACACATATACCAAAATACGTAATATGAACCTCGGGCGTTACAACGCTACCCACCTTAAAAGAATTTTGTCGTCGAAATTTAATTAAGAGGCTAGAGAGGCAAGGACAAGCTATGTTAATCACAAGCAAGTTATAACTAGGCAATCAATCAAGCAATCATTCATGCAAGCAAGGAAGTGAAGGTATGAGGCATAAGGAAGACATTATACCTCACGAGTCAAACAGGTCGGGATATCGCGATCGGATATCATCCTCACGTTCCCACGTTGACTCACCTAAAGTGTGATGACCCCAAACAACACGGACTAAGCTAATAGTCTTATTCTTGAGTATCTTCTTTCTCCGGTCCAATATGGATACGGGTCTCTTCTAATACAAAAGGTTGGTACCAACAACCAATTCTGAATGATCAAGAATATGACTCGGATCCGGGATATACCGTCGCAATTGGGATACATGGAAGATATCATGCACCTCACGCAACGACGACGGGAGAGCGAGATGATAGGACACGTCTCCTACTCGCTCGAGGATATCCAACGGCCCTATATACCTAGGACTAAGCTTTCCCTGTACACAAAAACGAATGACGCCACGGTTAGGCGAGATCATAAGGAATACATGGTCGCCGACAGAAAATTTAAGGGGACGCCGATGAGAATCGGCCCAATGACGCTGGCGATCTTGTGCAATTCGAAGATGATCTCTGACTTGTCTGACCACCTCAATAGTCCGGATTACCATCTCGGGACCAAGCATTCGCCTCTTGCCGATATCATCCCAAGCTAAAGGAGATCTGTACTTTTTACCATACAGTGCCTCGAACGGTGCCATCTGGATGCTGGCTTGGAAACTGTTGTTGTACGAGAACTCCACCAGGTGCAGGTGATCCTTCCATGAACCGTTGAAGTCGAGGGTACAAGATCTCAACTTATCTTCCATGGTTCGTATAGTACGCTCTGACTGACCATCTGTCTGCGGATGATAAGCTGAGCTGAACTGGAGGTGAGTTCCCAAACTCTCTTGCAGACTGTGCCAAAAGTGTGATGTAAATCTTGAATCTCTGTCCAAGGTGATACTGACTGGAACACCGTAAAATCTGACGATCTGCCTAAGGTACATCTCTGCTAGCTGAGCCGTCGACTGACCAACTCTGAACGGAAGAAAGTGAGCCACCTTCGTGAGCCTGTCTATAATAACCCAAATAGCATCTCTACCGGCCGGGGACCTAGGTAACCCAGTCATGAAATCCATGGTTATGTGCTCCCATTTTCATTCTAGAATCGGCAAGGGATGAAGAAGTCCAGCCGGTCTCTGATGCTCAGCTTTGACTTGTTGGCAAACCAAACACCGAGAGACAAACTGGACTCTCTCCCTCTTCTTGCCATTCCACCAAAAATGCTGGCGGATATCACGATACATCTCTGTTCCATCGAGATGAATGGACTACTGAGAACTGTGAGCTTCTGCCATGACTTTCTGTCTGATATCTCCACTGGGTACACAAAGACGCTTCCCATGTCGAAGTGTACCGTCCTCATGGATACATAACTCTGGTCTTCGTCGTGCTACACATTCTGTCCTAAGCCGCTGAAGCTTAGAATCTGATAACTGAGCTAACCTAATCCGCTCAACTATACTGGACTGAACTTGCATACTGGCCATCAATGCCACATTGGTAGGAAGGACAACTTCTATACCCATCTTCTGAAGATCTGCTAATAACTCTGGCTGCGCTATGAAAAAATAAACTCCGGCTCTCCTGCTCAACGCATCTGCTACTACATTGGCCTTCTCAGGATGATACTGCAGGTTGACATCATAATCCACAAGTAGCTTTAGCCACCTTCTCTGACGCATATTGAGATCCTTCTGAGTGAATACAAACTTCAGGCTGTGGTCGGTAAAAATCTTCATCCTATCTCCATACAAGTAGTGTCTCCAAAGCTTAAGTGCAAACACTACTGCTGCCAACTCCAAGTAATGGGTCGGGTAATTCCTCTCATGATCATGAAGCTGACGTGATGCATAAGCTATTACCTTTCCATGCTGCATCAAAACACATCCTAAACCTCTGCCTGAAGCATCACAATATACTGAAAATCCTCCGGTCCCATCTGGAAGCGTAAATATGGGAGCCGTCATCAAGCCCCGCTTCAAATTTTCAAAAGATTCCTGACACTCTGCCGTCCAAACAAACTGCGCATCCTTGCGGGTCAACTAGGTCATAGGCGCTGAAATTCGAGCAAAATCTGAAATAAATCGCCGGTAGTAGCCGGCCAAGCCAAGAAACCTGCGAACTTTTGCCACTGTGCTGGGTACTGGCCATGTCTCAATGGCCACTATCTTTTGGGGATCCACCTCTACTCCTCCTCTGGTAATAATATGACCCAAGTACGAAATACGATCGATCTAGAACTCGTATTTACTAAACTTGGCATATAACTGGTGCTCTCTGAGAATTTGGAGGACAATTCTGAGATGTTGATCATGCTCCGCTTCACTCTTGCTGTAGACCAGGATGTCGTCTATAAACACAATCACGAAATGATCCAAGTATGGCATGAAAATATGATTCATGAGGTCCATGAATATAGTCGGCGCATTGGTTTCTCTAAATGACATAACAAGGAACTCCCAATGCCCATATCTAGATCTAAAAGCTGTCTTCGGGATGTCCTGCTCTATAACTCTGATCTGATGGTATCCTGACCGCAAATCAATCTTCGAGAATACTGCTGCCCTCTTGAGTTGATCAAACAAGTCATCTATCCTCGGGAGAGGGTATCTGTTCTTGATTGTCACTGAGTTCAAGGTACGATAATCTACACATAATCTGGACGTACCATCCTTCTTTTTTACAAGAAGTATCGGGGCTCCCCAAGGCGATCCACTTGCACGAATGAATCCCTTGGTTCTGAGTTCTTTAATCATCTTGTACAATATCTCCAACTCTGATAGCGCCATCCTGTAGACTCTCTCCGACACTGGGGCTGATCCGGGAATCAAGTCTATGGTAAACTTGATCTCTCGCTCTGGCGGCATTCCTGGAAGCTCTTCTGGGAAAACATTTGGAAACTTCTCGACTATCCGGGGTAACTGCACTGCTGCTACTGCCATCCGTAATACCGGAGGAGAAGGTTCAACTTTGCCTCGGGAAAAGGAAAACTCTGGCTCGCCTGGAATGCTAAAAACAATCCTGCCAATAAGGTAGCCTATCCTAGCATACTGGTTCCTTAACCAATCCATCCCTAGGACCACATCATAATCGGCCATCGAGAACTCTATCAATATAGCGGAGAACTTTCTACCGCTATCTATGATCCGACACGAGGAAAATACTCGATCTAATCCCACAAGACCATTACCAGTAAGTATATTGAGCCTTACTGATAATGACTCGGGCTCCAGTCCTATCCGTGTCGCGAATCGTGCAGACATGAATGAATGTGAGGTACCAGAATCAAATAATACTGATGTTGGAGAGGAGTTGACGAGAATAGTACCTGCCACTACCTCACCTGGTGCCAATCCTTCTTCTACGGTGATCGCCATCGCCTGACTATGTCCTCTGGATGCGGATCCCCTCTGCTAAAAACCTCTATGTCTGCTCTGAATCAGGGCTTGGGCTTGTGCATACTGCTGGGGGTTTTGCTGCTAGAATGCTTGGGACTGAGGCGGCAAGGGCCTCAAAAACTGTTGCTGGTGCTGGACTGGGGCTGGTCCTCTCACCGAAGGACTAGAAAAGGTCGAAGAAGAGGAACTCCCCCTGTTCGGACAGTTCCCAACCCTATGGTCCGGTGCTCCATAAACCAAGTACAATCCCTGTGCTCTGCGATATTCTGCCACCACATGTCCTGGCTTCCCACAATGAGTGTAACCCATTGCGGAAGACTGCTTCTGCTTCTGTTACTGGAGAAATGCTGGGGTCGAATGCTGAATCGATGTCACTGAGGCCGCCCGCTTCGGAGTTCCAATGGTCAAAGCCCTGGCTGCCGGGACTGGTGCTGAAGACTAATTCATCTGGGCGTGAGACCGCTTCCGATTTTCGGTCCGGTCCACGATCCTTTTGTTGGCCCAATGATTATATTGTGTTTTTGAATATGGCTAATCAGTTAAGTTTAACATAATGATGTCACTAATATTCATATACTCACTATCATGTTGCTACTTAAACTTAGCATTGTCCTAATTGTCCTATATTATATTGCCATGCTTGTATCGTACTGCAACATATTTTGTTGGCCTAACATGCTATCATGTTGTTACTTAAACTTAGCAATGTCCTAATTGTCCTGTATTATATTGCTATGCTTGTATCGTACTGCAATATATTTTGCTGGCCTAACATGTATTTGTAGACATGCAGTAAGCATGATCAAACATGATCAAACAGGACATAGGCAATGAAGAATTAATGATGGAGCGAAGACGGCGTCATACAAAAAGATTTCTCCGAACCGCCTAGCGACCTATCCGGGGCCTCGCATCGGGGGTTCCGCTGCCCGGTCAGCGGACAGGGGTCGAGGGGGCAGCGCCCCCCGTCGAGGGTTCGGGGGCGAAGCCCCCGAAAGGTATTCAGATTTTCAGATCTGTATATCTTTGGACGACTGCTGTCAGGGAAAAAGACGTCTTCAGGGCTGCTCAAATATCAGAAGAAAGGCATCATCAAAGGGCTCTTGGTTTTCCTAATTGTTCTAAGTCTGTAATCTTCTATTTATTGAGTCTAGGAGAATGTGTACGTTGAGTCGCACTGAGTCATCTCAACCCCTAGACATATCTCTCCAAGCTCTACCATTCAAACAGACCAATTCCTGAACCAAGCCCAAGCTCCACAAAGTCCAAAAGCCCAATGGACCAATTCTGTCTGCTGGAGACAGAGTTCGGGCCGAACTCTGCCTCCACACAGAGTTCGGGCCGAACTCTGTCCCCTGATTTCCAGTACCCTGATTTTTAGGGCCTGCTTGCTACAAGCTGTCCAACGGCCAAAAATTTGAATTATCCATACCGAATTCTGGCCGAATTCTGCTTGTCCCGAACCCTATAAATAGGCCTTGGTTTCTCTCATTTGAAACCATCCACTCTTCTATTCTTCTTCTCTTACATAGCCTATATAGTCAAGAGCCTTACTCTTCCAATCTACTAGCCACAAAACTTCCTAAGCCCCAAGGTGCTCAAGTGCGATTCAGCTAGAAGTTTTTGTGCAAGAGTTGAAAAGAAAAGTCACTTGGACAATTCCAAGTCGCTTGGAAAAATCCAAGCAAATCGCCACTGCGATCCTCTGTAAGAAGTTGACGTGCTCTTCTGAAGAAAAGGCACGGGTTGTAAACTACTATTTCACAAATAGTGGATTTGAATCCTGAGCTAGAGTTCTCAGGCCTGGACTAGTCCTCCACGAGGGAAACCAGGTTAAAACTGCTGTGTTTGCGTATGCTCTTCTGATCTTTATTTACTTCCGCATTTCCTTCTGATTTATTTACTATCTTGATAGTTATTTTTGGAGGTGATATAGAGTTAATTTTTATTTGGTGATTATCGACACAAACTCTATTCCCCCCCCCCCCCCTCTAGAGTTGCCTACACCTGTGTTTTCACCTTTGGGAGGTATACTT
Source organism: Iris pallida (assembly GCA_029216955.1). NCBI lineage: Eukaryota > Viridiplantae > Streptophyta > Magnoliopsida > Asparagales > Iridaceae > Iris > Iris pallida. The sequence continues at coordinate 1,318,919 of JANAVB010022800.1, forward strand.
GTGCCTCCTGGCTGCTCACAATACCGTATCAAAAGTCTGATGCTCAAACTGCTCAACTGCCAATAAAATCTCTAGATGGAGTCCCTGCTGGAACCGCTGGGCTCTGTCGAACTCGGTTGCTACCAAGGTGGGAGCAAACTGACTAAGTCTCAAAAACTCGGCCGCATATCCGTCGACCGTCCTGCCCATCTGCTTCAGATTTGTGAACCTCGTCTGTAGATCGTACGGAGCTACAGCATCGAAGTACTTGGTCTGAAATCGCTCACGAAATACTGCCCAAGCAATAGGTGCCACTAATCCAACGGCCTGCGCCGCCCACCAGCTGCGGGCTAGATCCAATAATTGCAGGCGCACTATGGCCACCTTTTCGTCTTCTAGAGTCCTGGCTGCTTCTAGAATCACTTCTGTATCCTGCAGCCAAGCATCAGCAGTGATAGCATCTTCACTGCCATCAAAGAATGGAGGGTTCAGGCGCTTGAAGCTGTTGGCCACACTGTTCCCATGGTGTCCACCTCTGTCTAGAGCATCTGTCACTGCCTGGTGCAGGACGTCGCCTCGACGACCTTAAGAAGCTAGCAATGTCCTGATGAGACCCACCAAGGTGCCATCATCAGGCTCTGCAGGTTGGACTGGCTGAACTGGTGGCCCTTGGCCTCCAGTAGGCATAACTCTGGAGGCTACTCCTGAATGCTGTACTTGATCTCCAGTTTGCTGCGGGTCCAAAGGAGGTGCTCCACCTTGCCGATCGGTAGGACTAGGAACAATATCGCTGAAGAAGACAACATATGGAACAATAAGGAAGGACGAGGATAGATCGAGGATATAAGCATGTGATCAGGTCAAGAATTCATGAACTTAGAGGATACGAGCAGAGATCAAGGACGAGTGTTGATTGAGACATCTATTCAGTAAACCCTCACATATCTTGATTTTTAAGACCTGCATGGGCCACCACTTAAACCATGTAACGCCCCAGAACCAGAATACTGGAGAGCAGGGGCATACATAGCCAGCTACCTATACTAAAATGGAATCCACCTCGCTATAAGGTCACGGCTGTCTAGATACATGAGGGTTTAACTATAATCCATCAGTCTCTTATGGTCATGAACAAGCCTATTGTCTCAATCTCATGCAAGAAATAGCAGTTATAAGATGTTAGAGCATCAAATATACAATAGTAATGCGTTCCATATATTACATATTTGGATGATCATGAAGCTAGTCGTACAAATTGAAGGCTAGCAAGAGTTTTAGTCATACATGATCAACCCTAGGATTCGTCAATCATGTTACAGCCCGTAGGCAGACAGTAAGTAAAGTTGCAATCGAGCTAATACGTACTCGCCGGCTAAACGCCTCAAAAGAATATTTTTATAATAAAGTGGAAGAACAAAAGGGAAACCCACTCGTTGCCTTGGTTACGCCTGGTGGTCACCATTTGGCTGGAAGGTAGGCAGATCCTCTGGAGCTACTCGGATATCTGGATATACAAAACTAGCTGGGTCAGATCCCAGAAAGAGCAAGTGCCACAAAAGAAGCTTCACTTAATAACTAAAACCAGCAAATTAGCACAAAACATAACTTTATAATAAAAGACTGGAAATATGAAAGATCGATGATATACGATAAGATAACCATGGGACTGTTCAGATAACCAAGTTGTAACCCTTAAACCAAATAAGGACCGGGGTTGTAACCCTTCGTCTGAACGGAATTTGGTTTCCCACTATTTATTGATAAAGTAAAGCACCAGCAATCAGGTCATGTTACAATCTTGTACCGGATCAGGACAAGACTAGACTAGGGTAGACTCCATCCAATCAATCACGGCCAAGCAATGAGTATGGCTTGATACTTTAACTAACTAGGGTTATCACAGGCCTAGTTACTAGCAAGATACAGTGAGATATTCCAGCAGCCATAAGCCCGGCAGACTATCCGGGTTATCCAGATCGAATATCCGTTCATGAAGGGTGCAACACATGACAGTGTGCTGGAAATGTGCCCTACTCGTCGGCAAGCTACAAGTCCACATGCGCGCCCAGATAACGGGATTGCCTGTAGCTGGGAAATCTCTTCATGACTACTGGTTATTCTAGTTATTAGCCTTAATCAATTTCAGTAGGTACCCCCGACCATCGTACTCAGGGGTCCCTGTCCTAAACATGATGCGAGATAGTATTGGTTCATATGTACAAAAACAATCGTCCACGGTGTCCAGGCCATTCATTCTTGTCATGTCATGCTAGTTGTCGCAACAGCATTCAATAGTTCCCGTCAGGCTTGCTTGTCATGTCTTGTCAAGTCATGTCATGTCATGCCAATTCACTTGTTCTACCGTGCCATGTACAATTATCAGTCCCGTCATGCCAATCAATTCGTGATTATTAAGTTCATGACAAAAGGCGTAAGAATATAAAAGGTCAACGGGGTACGCCATAGGGACTCAAAGTCTCTACGCTAGCAAGAGTACGCTAGGCCAAATAGACTCTGAGCATAAAATAGCTCTACGCGGACAAGACCTAAGGATAGGCAGCTCTACGCGAACAAGATTGCATACAAGCAGAATTCTATGCGAGCAAGTGCTCTACGCGGGCAAACGCTCTACGCGGCAAACGCTCTACGCAGGAAAAAGCTCTACGCGGGCAAACGCTTTACGCGGCAAATGCTCTACACGAGCGGAGCTCTACGCGGGGAGGCACTCCACCCAAGCTGAGTAGCCCTGTGTATAGTTCGAATGAACTCGGCGTAGAAGCGATTACGCTGGCATGTAAATGCGTGTGTGTAAAGGGTAAGTAATACACGGGCACGTAAAATATATACGTAAAATGGGGGGTAAATGACACGCTGGCACGTAAAACGTGGGCGTAAAACTAAAAGCTACGCTAGCACGTAAAACGTGTGCATAGAACTACATCTTCTCCCGAAGGCCGGTACAAGCAGGCGTAAAAGCTCAAGAGCTCAAGAAAAGCTCCATCCCGATCAAGACTCAATGAAATCCAACCATTCCAAAACCAAACTTGCGTAACATCAGAATACCTTCTACATAGAACTCTTAGTTTTTGAAAACAAGCCAGTTTAGTAGATCAAAACCATGATAATGAAAAAAATGCTAAAACCTCGATCTACAAAAATCCATGCATCAAAATAAGAAAAGCCAAGTTCTAAAGTAGTTTAAAATCAGGCAAGGGAGCTAAATGATCCATAAAAGCATGGTGTTCTCTTATGACAGCAAGATGCACTTGCCTACGGTGGTGTGGGTGGAGAAGGAGATGAGGAAGAAGAATAGAAGAAGAGTAAATGTGTAATGAATGAAGAGAGAGAATGGTGGTTGGGTTAATAAATGAGGGATGGTGGTAGGTAGGGGTTTGCATATCAACCTAAACCGAGCCTAACCAAGTCGAACCCAACCGAACCCAATGCAGGCCAAGGCCAAGATAAACCACATGAACTAGGAAATGCTAACTAACCCATGCCAATACAAAACTCAAGACTAGCTAGTCAAGACAAGTCGATCCAGGATGAACCCAAAATTACCAAGGCAAGATTGAACCAGGATTAAGCTAAGCAAGACAAGTCTAATTACGGGTCAAGATTCCGTACACGTATACCAAAATACGTAATAAAAACCACGGACGTTATATATAACATTACCGTGCTTGCAATTACCGTATCATATAGAACCGTTCTAAAGAAAGACGAATCGATTAAATGAATGTCGTAATAATAAATAAAGATATGCCTTAAAATAATAATTAACTTAGCACGATCATGGACAACTTGTCGACAAGGGCGATTGTTTCTTCGGACGGTATCCCGAGGCCACAGGACCGTTCCGGCCTAGGAAGAAATATGGATAGCTATGTCAGATGCATGCCACGGTAGGCAGTGGCTTTCAACGGGGCTCGTTACCTACGCTGAAGGACCTCTGTCTACCAAGCTATATGTCCAAGATGGCTTGTCGTGCCAGTGAACTTCACGAATGCGCTCTATAATGTTTTTTTATTATCAACATAACAGGGAAAAACATGGTAAGTTTATGCTACAACGGCGTGCTCTATCGGGGGTAAGATCTATCGTTGTTATACGGTTGTGCCTTCAAATATAAGTATGAATTGAGTAGGATAGCTAGAAACTTCACTAAATATTTGCATGCACGCTCACTTAACTTCTTTAACAAACGAGAGCGCAGGATTTAAATTGCCATGCACCAGCACAAAGTATAAAGTGCTGACCCTCGCTCTCAACTGGTACTCGGAACCAGGACAGCGTGCCAAGGAACTGAAGACGACGCTCCTTTCTTTTGAACCTTTGGTAGCGCGAAGGCTAACTCTGCAACATTTTGAAGACTCCCACCCAACTGCATCATGAGTCGCAAACTCTCGCCAATTCCAGGTCTTAGAGAATCATTTTGATGTTCTCTAAAAAGGGATGTAAATGTATGGAATGACTATCTCATCGATGTCGGTTGTAAGCCCGAGAGGCCTCTTTTGTAATCGAGTCTGTAACCTAACTTATTATCAATGAAAATGCAAGTTTCTTTCTCTATATAAATGTGTTCAATTTCTCCGCGTACTCTTAGATATGCTGCTATTTCGGATAACCTTATGAACCGTCTTGTGCAAGCACAACTTAGGCTTGCACGGCATCACGCCCGGGGGACGACTATCGATTCTACCGAATCGAGGCCTGACATAATGGTATCAGAGCACGGCTTCATGTCCTTGGCCTCCAGTGTCGAGTTTTTAGTCTCAAAACCGTTGGTCTCGTGTCGATGAGATATGTCGTTCCATACGAGTGAGCCCATAATAAGTTTTGTGACTAACGTAGTTTGCCTTCAAAAATTCCAGAAGGCACGGCGGTGAGTGTGGCGGCGAACGAAGAAAGTACTTCGAGCGGCTCGAGTAGCTCGAGACCCGGACCCTCTAACAATGCCATGGAGCGGATGTTGCGTATGCTGGAAGCGCAACAACGACAAGCTGAGGAGAGTCAACGCCAGAATGAGCAAAATCGACGGCAGACGGAGGCACGCCAGACTCAGTTCGAGGCCCAATTCGATGCACAACTCAAGCTGCTGCAGAAGCAGCTTGATACTCTTCAGCAGATCATTCAAACAGTTGTAGCTAACAACAACAACTCCGTGACAACCTATGCCGTAATCGAGCCTACAGCCAGATAAAGTGAAGTCGAACCGGAGGTACCCGAGCCTGCAAGGCTCCTCGGTATTTTCGAAGATTGATCTCCGCTCAGGCTATCATCAACTCAAGATCAAGTCAGATGACGTACAAAAGTCAGCCTTTCGCACTCGATACGGCCACTACGAGTTCCTGGTGATGCCATTCGGCCTGACGAACACCCCTGCCGCCTTCATGGATCTGATGAATCGGGTATTTCGACCCTTTCTTGATAAATTTATGGTAGTATTTATTGACGATATTCTCGTCTACTCGAAGGACAAGGCGTAGCATGCAGAACATCTACGGATCATGCTCCAGATACTTCGAGAGAAGCAGTTGTATGCAAGGCAGAGTAAGTACAAATTTTGGCTCAGCAGCGTGTCCTTTCTTGGTCACATCATTTCGTCCGAAGGCATTGCACTCGATCCAAAGAAAGTGGAAGCTGTTGCTGATTAGAAGTGGCCTGCGTCTGCTAGTGAGATTTGAAGCTTTCTTGGTTTGGCGAGATACTATCGACGCTTCATGAAAGATTTTGCGAAGATTGCATCGCCATTGACTCGCCTCACTCAAAAGGGAGTTGTGTATGAGTGATCGAATGACTGTAAAGCTTCTTTCTAGGAGCTAAAATAGCGACTAATTTGAGCCCCTATACTCGCACTTCCGGATGGGCCAGAGGGTTTTCAGATATTCAGCGATGCTTCAGGCCAAGGCTTGGGATGTGTGCTCATGCAGCAAAACAAGGTGATATCTTTCGCCTCCAGACAGTTGAAGTCGCACGAGAAGAACTATCCTACGTAGGACTTGGAGTTAGCGACGATTGTGTTCGCGTTAAAATTGTGGCATCACTATCTATATGGTGTGGCGTGCGCGATCTATACAGACCACAAGAGCCTCAAGTATCTCTTCACCCAGAAGGAATTGAACTTGCGACAAAGGCGCTGGCTCGAACTGATCAAAGACTATGACTTTACGATCGACTACACTCCGGGCAAGGGAAATGTGATGGCGGACGCTCTGGGTTGAAAATATCTTGCCTCGCTATCCATCAACGGCAGACTACTACAAGATCTAGAAGAAATGGGTATCGATCTTCGGGTTCGATTCAGGGATATACGGTTGGTGCAACTGCTGTTAGAGCCGAGTTTACTGGAAAAGATCAAGACCGCTCAGAAGGATAATCCGTACCTAAAGAAAATGTGCAAGCGAATTTTAGCAGGTAGTACGACCGACTTTGCTGAAGATAAGACCGGCGTGCTGAGATTGAATGGCCGACTATGTGTTCCGGATGACTCAGAACTACCAAAGGAGATATTGGCGGAGGTGCATTATGCAAAATATACCTTGTATCCAGGCAGTACCAAGATGTATAAGGACCTCCGTACGACCATTTGGTGGCACGGGATGAAGATAGATGTGGCGCTCTTCATGTCACAATGTATGGCCTGTCAGCAGGTGAAAGCCGAGCATCAGCGATCGGGTGGGGAGATGCAGAACCTTGCTATCCCATAGTAGAAATGGGATCATGTCACTATGGAATTTATTATTGGCCTGCCGAAGACACCACTGGGGAGCGACGCCATCTGGGTCATCGTCGATCGACTAACCAAGTTAGCGCACTTCATTGCCATCAAAGTTACTTGGAGCGTTGATCGCCTGGCACAGATTTATCTTGATGAGATAGTACGGCTGCACGGAGTTCCAGTATCCATCGTCTCTGATCGGGATTTACGGTTCATGTCACGATTCTGGAGTTGCCTTCAATCGGCGATGGGTACCAAGTTGCAGTTCTGCTCAGCTTGCCATCCTCAGACCGATGGCCAAACGGAGCGCGTTAATCAGATTCTCGAAGACATGCTACGACTCTATAAAATTGACTTCAAATCAAGCTGGAACGTCCATCTACCGCTGGCAGAATTTGCATATAAAAATAGCTACCAGTCCAGCATCCGAATGGTACCGTATGAAGCTTTGTAAGGCCGGAAGTGCAGATCTCCCATTTGCTGGGATGTAGTCGGGGAACGGCAGATACTCGGCCCGGAACTGGTGGAACAGACTGTTGAAAAGGTCAAGCTAATTCGGAAAAGACTGAATATTGTACAGAGTCGACAAAAGAGCTACGCCGACACCCATCGAAGACCACTTGAGTTCCTAGAGGGCGATCACGTGTTCCTGAAGGTATCGCCCATGCGAGGAGTTACTCGGTTCGGCACAAAAGGAAAGTTGAGTTCGAGATTCGTTGGGCCGTTCGAAATACTCGAGCGGGTCGCCCCAGTGGCCTATAAAATTACCCTACCGCCGGCGCTTGAGGGTGTGCACAATGTCTTCCATGTCTCTCAGCAGCGAAAGTACGTGCACGACCCTAGCCACGTGGTGGATTTTGGCCAGCTAGAGCTGAAGTTCGACTTATTCTACGTTGAAGAGCCAGTTCAAATCTTAGAACGAAAGGATAACCTACTGGGAAATCAGGCAAACCCTCTCGTTTGCGTACTCTGGAGGAACCATACGGCGGAAGAGTCGACATGGGAACTCGAGTCAAAGATGAAGGAAAAGTTTCCTTCATTATTTTTATAGAGGTAGGTTTCGTTATTAAGTTTCATGGACGAAACTTTTTCTTAGTTGGTTATGGTGTAGTGCTTCGTCCCTACATCGTGCCATGTTTTCCGTCCACGGGGTGCGCAAGAAAGGAACACTATCGCTATCGACTCGATCGGGACCGATAGGTCGGGATCGATCGAATCGATCGAACGGGAACGGTTGAATTAAGATCCATTCTCTGTTATGGAATGGCTTCTTCGGAACCAAGTCCCACATTCAGCGGGTTGCGCCTCGAGGATAGCCTCTGCGGCTGAGTCGGGAGATACCTCCCGTTGCTCTGCTTTTCATGCCGCAATTGCTTCTTCGTCTTTGGTTTTCTGAATACGTTTTCGTGAATATTTTTGATGGTTTTCATGGCTTGCGTTTTGAACTTCGCATTCATATCGAATTTCCTAACATAGTGTTCTAATCGGTTGCTTATACGATTTCAGGTGATCGCGTAGGCAACGTCTAGCACGGCCAACCAGTTTTTTGCCTCAAGTAAATACTAAGGTGAGTGGCTGACCCTTCTTCCCTCGACCCTCTTCTCTAATACATTAATAATACTAGACATATGCTATGCTGGAAGTAATGCAACGACATGAATGATATTCCGATGAACGGTCACACGATGTCCCACGAACACGAACTATACAAATGCTTATCTTATAACATTATCGTGCTTGTAATTACCGTATCATATAGAACCGTGCTAAAGAAAGACGAATCGATTAAATGAATGTCGCAATAATACATAAAGATGTGCCTTGAAATAATAATTAACTTAGCACGATCATGGACAACTCGTCAACGAGGCCGATTATATTTTCGGACGGTATCCCGAGGCCACGGGACCGTTCCGACCTAGGAAGAAACACGGATAGCTATGCCAGATACATGCCACGGTAGGCAGTAGCTTTCAACTGGGCTCGCTACCTGCGCTGAAGGACCTCTGTCTACCAAGCTATATGTCCAGGATGGCTTGTCGTGCCAGTGACCTTCACGATTGCGCTCTATTATGTTTTATTATTATCAACATGACAGGAAAGAACATGGTAAGTTTACGCTACAACAGCGCGCTCTGCCGGGGGTAAGATCTATCGTTGTTTTGCGGTTGTGCCTTCAAATATAAGTATGAATTGAGTAGGATGGCTAGAAACTTCACTAAATATTTGCATGCACGCTCACTTAACTTCTTCAACAAATGAGAGCATGGGATTTAAATTGCCACGCACCAGCATAAAGTGTAAAGTGCTGACCCTCGCTCTCAACAGGTACTCGAAACCAGGACAGCGTACCAAGGAACTGAAGGCAACGCTCCTTTCTTTTGAACCTTTGCTAGCGTGAAGGCTAACTCTGCAACATTTTGAAGACTCCCACCCAACTGCATTATGAGTCGCAAACTCTCGCCAATCCCAGGTCTTAGAGAGTTATTTTGATATTCTGTAAAAAGGGATATAAATGTATGGAATGACTATCTCATCGATGTCGGTTGTAAGCCCGAGAGGCCTCTTTTGTAATCGAGTCTGTAACCTAACTTATTATCAATGAAAATGCAAGTTTCCTTCTCTATATAAATGTGTTCAATTTCTCTATGTACTCTTAGATATGTTGTTGTTTCGGATAACCTTATGAACCGCCTTGTGCAAGCGCAACTTAGGCTTGCATGGCATCACGCCCGGGGGACGACTATCGATTCTACCGAATCGGGGTCTGACACCCCCCCAGCGAGAGTGAGACCCCACCACCGCGATCCCCACCACCACTACCGGCCCCTACCGCCCCCCGCCGCCCCGACCACCGAGTGTGAGAGAGAGAGAGAGAGAGAGAGAGAAAATTACCTGGAGAGAGAGAGAGTGTGCGACCGGAGAGAGAGAGAGAGAGAGAGAGAGAGAGAGAGAGAATTTGGGGGGAATAAAAAGTTTCCCTCCCCCTGCCGTCGGCTAAATTTAAGTTATGGCTGGATATTTAGTGACAGACTTACGACGGATATATTCCGTCGCTACGTGGTCGCTATACCACCCTAGCTGGCCGACGGAATATCCGTAGCTATGTGGTCGTTAAATTTCACAGCAATTTGTTTCAACATTCCCCGTCAACTTTTGCCAACTAAGCGACAACATAGCGATGGAATCTTCATCCGTCGCTATAACTCCGTCAACTTAACAACGGATTGGCGACCTTTGCTCGCCCTTAAAATAAAATAAAATTTTATCGGCTTTTCGACGGCAATCAGTCGAAACTTTGTTGGTAGTCGGTCGCTAATAGCAACGGACAGAATCCGTCGCTATATGTTCGTTGCCAAATGGCTGTATTTTGGTAGTACATGTTGTGCACTACACTTTATATATTGTATCTATATTTATTCGGAGAGAATACATGTTTCCTGTGATCCATATTTCTCTCTTAATTACCATTGAGACTCCAGTACCAGAGCTATGGGTATATGTACGCCAGACCCGGATGTCTTTTACTTTGGAGATGTCTGTGCTAGCGAACGTTGTCCTCAAAGCGTCATGTCAGTTTGGTTTAGTCACCCCGAGATACTATTATTTATTGTACTTTAGCTTGTATATTATGTGCCTTGCTATGTCCCCTGAGGACCTCGTTATTCCCCAGATATAGCTGATGAGATCTTTCCTGGGGAGTATGGGCCGGGAGTCTATTCTTCTGTTGTACTAGCTGTGGAAGACGAAGTTGATCCGGAGTAGTTGAAGACGAAGTTGATCCGGAGTAGTTCTTCGTGGATTGCTATTTTTACTTTACTTTAGTTTACGTCAGTGCTGAGGACTTGTAGTGACTACTTTTATATTTTTCATCTGAGACTTGTGTTAATCATTTATTTTGCTGAGACTTGTATCCATGGGTTTCCATGTGACTTTTATATTCCTATTTGACATTATTCTAGTCCTTTATTCAGCATGATATGTCTTGTTAATATTCTGTGATTCTCTATTTTTGTGGATGAATATAGTTTTTGTGCCTGCCATGTGATTATTTTTACAGCTTAGGATGCATTCCATTTGGTCCATTAAATTGGGTATTCCTATGGAATATTGTAAACCCCCTAAAAAAAATTTACTACAATTTTTATTTTTATTTTTGAGGTTAATTTTGTTTTTTGTATTTATACGTCGCGTACGAGTTCGCATCTTTTGTATTGCTCGACGAGTACGAATATGTACGAGCGTACATATTTTTACTTGAAAAATATTTTTATTATAAAATTGTTTTTATAGGAAAGTACCGGTTCAAATAAATATAATAAATATTTTATTTTATAAAATAGTTATTTTGTTCGTCGTTTAAAAATAAGTAGTGATTTGAAAAATTGTAATTTTATGAAATGTATTCCAAATATTTGCGAAAATGAAAATTTGTTATTAATATGTTTTGTTATTTGTAAAGGCTATTTTATGAGTTAATATTTAACTTGAATTTCGAAATTTATTTAATGCTATATTTTAATATTTACGAAAAAGATATTTAAAATTTTATTTTACTTAATATTTGAATTATTTTGATAATTTAAATTAGAAAAGATTTAATTTGCCTTAAATTAAATGGCTTTTAAATTAAAGATAGGTTTTTGAATTAGATTTTAAATCAATTTAAATTTGTATGGAATCTATCTATTGGGGATTTAAACAATCCCAATTCTTATCCTAATGGGAATTCCCACCTCCTATAAAAGGAGAGGTACTCCTCCATAAATTATTTCCACCCCATTGTGCATCGTGTCCGTGCCTCCCATCCACTAAATTTTTTCCCATTACAAATAAAATATTTTATCTCATCCGACAATCCCGGACGTCCATCCATATTGTGTCGGACACACCCCCGACACGATACCCTAACCTAACTGCCCGTAGCGCCTCCCCGTCGCCGAAAAAAACCCTCAGCCCCTGACCCCGCCTACACCACCAGCATCACCATAACTCGACCGCTCCGTTCTCCTCCATACGCCCTATCATCGTCTCGACACACCCCTCTCCTGCCACCGCCCGTGGTCATCCCCAACGTCTGCAATCCCCCAAATATCCACACCAGAGAAAAAGAAATTGGGCAAATCCTTTACCTAACCGGAGTCGCCACCGCACGTGGCCAGTCACACCGCGCCGAGCGACTCCCCGCTGGTCTGCCCTCAACGCACGACCCGCCGGCGAACCACGCCAACGAGCGCTCTCGGTCGCCACCACAGTAGAAACCACTGTGCGAGCTTCCTCTCGCCGACTCCTCATCCGCGAGCGCCGGAGCACCGCCACCCTTTCCTCCATATCTCGTAGACCCACAGCCGCCGTGAGCGCTGGCACACGTAGGCCCTTCCCACCGACCTCCGGGCAGCCGTGCGTGCCACCACGCACCGAACCCTGCCGCCATCCGCCCGCCGCTAGAGACCCCAGCACCGCCCGCTGCTCCGTCTCCTCCCGAGCGGCGTCTCCTTCCACCAGAGCCCGTAGTCGCCATCTCCTTCCGTTCCGACGCCGGAGCCGGCCAACTCCCCTTCGAAACGCCGTCGAGGCTTCTCCCGGAGCCGCGCGTGCCCCTCTAACCTCCGTCGGCGACCACGAGGGTTTGCCCTCGCACAGCTTCCTCCGCACGCTGCCCCGTCGTGGAGAACCAAGGAACGCCGCGGTGAGCAAGTCCCCGCGTGCCGCCCCGGATGGCCGCCTCTGCAACCGCGCCGCGCCGCTGGGTTCACCGAACCGCCGCCCACTTGTAAGCCTTTGCCACTCTCCCTCTCCCCTTTGATTCTAATCCCATTTTTTTCTTTTTCTTTTTTTTTGAAGCCTCTGTCTCCCTCTTTAAAAGGGAGAAGAAAAGCCTGCTGTAGGTTTTTTTATTATTATTATTATTATTATTATTATTATTATTATTATTATTATTATTATTATTATTATTATTATTATTATTATCATTCTATTACAGTCTAATAGTTAGAGTAAATTAATATATTGTTATAAGTATTATTATTATTAGTATTACTACTATTGTTATTATTTGTTATATTAAATAAATAGATAAATAATAATTTCCAAAATTATTTTGACAAAACTTAGTATCACTAAAATATTTTCTATATTTTTATTAAAATATTTTAACCAATGAAAAGTTAGTTTTCTAAAAAAAATTGTACTTTTACGAACTTAGAGTTTAGCCTAAAAATGATTTTTGATTCTTCAAGTATTTATCTAGACACATATATGCTTAAAAAAATGTAGTTTACAAAATTATATATATATAAATTTTCAAGTACTTAAGTAGAATTATTTTCTAGTATATTATAAAATATTTTCTAAAATAATACTATATGTAATTATTTCCAAAAATTTTCTTTGATTACCATAATTGGTTGTGTCTAATCAAACACTCTTACTTTCTCGTAAATTTGGACTCTTTCGCAATGACCATGGCTATTGGACCATCGAAACTTGCCGGATTATTGCACCACACTCGGCGTCACACTAGGCGTAACACCAGGCAAGACACCTTGCTTTTACTGTTTAATTTCTTGTTCAATATCATGCATGCTTTATCTTTATGTTGTTCTTTTAAAATTATATATATATGCAAATTACTATATTTTATACAATTGGCCTAGAGTTAAGGGACTACCGTCAAATTTAGTGTGTCTCATTGACTTATCACGATTGTACACGAGTTGTGTGTGAGTGTTGTGAGTATCATATAGAGGTCACTTGTGTGTGGACTGATCCCCCGTGCGCATGCGTAGGAATAACTGTCAATAGATGCATGATTAGAAGACTTGACAGTTATCTATATTAAAACAGTGTGGTGGAAATGACACGTGTTTGTGTGTCATGGTTACGACACACGTATAGTATCATTGGGGGGGGAGGGGACAGCTACTAGCGTAGGGGCTACTTTTATTTTACACACATTTGGAAGATAGTGTCTCGGATGAGCGCTACATGTTACCCGGCCGATAGTGTCTCGGATGAGCGCTACTTGTTACCACTCTTTATTACTTGCTTGTGATAGCCCCTGCGTAGAACGTTGTCCTCTAAAATTAAAATCCACATAGAATGGTTATGAACCTTTACTCATGCATACTTTTCAGTTGAGCTTTATTATTCAGTTTATTGGTATGATATTATGTGTCTAGTTACATCCCTCTGAGGACCTGGTGATCTCTCCAGGTGTGTATTTTCATGATTTCTTGCATGTGCTCTAGCTAAGGCCATTCCTTCCTCCGTGATGATTGTTCTTGGACTCGTCACTTGCTCTCGCTTGCTAAATTCTTTTCTTGTATATTTTTCCATATTTAATTTAGTTGGTAGTGGACTTTATCTCCGCCCAACTATTGTGTACATGACAAACTCAAAGTTGCCTTATATTATTATTTATCTTTGTGGATGAGATTTAGTGTCTTGGCTTTCTATATTTACAGCTTATGTATATATACGAGGTATATGTACTTCGTATGAATACAGCTGGCATGTCTACATTCTTAGTCCTACGTATTTTGGGACTGGGGCGTTACATGTTTTTGTGGTGGCCCATGCAGGTCCTGTTTGCTGTTTCGGTTACATAACTGTACCGAACGGGCCTGCAATATAGGATTAGAGTCTAGAATCTCATCCACTTACTTGACGTCCTTTCTTGACTTCAAATTCTGAACTCTCGTTCGACCTCCTTCAATTGTATCTTGCTTGACTTTTTCTACAGTAAATTCTTAGTTTCGTGCTTAGTGACAATTAGAAAGATGACTGCACTCGTATATGCTCATAGGTCAAACACATGGCTAGAAGGATTACCTTAACAATTAGTATGCATTGAGGTCTTATTTGTGTATAAAAGCATTTATATTTTCTAGAAATTTGATCTTAAGGATTAGTTTATTCCAAGTTGGGTAGAAGTATATTACCGCCATCAAAAGGATAGTTTAAATTTTATTTTAAATTTACAAGGTGGTATACACAAGAGGATAGCTAGATCGAGAAAACAAAAGTTTTATGAATTTTGAAATTTTGAAATAGTTATGATTTATTAGGGATATGAAATCAATTTGAGAAATATCTTGAGTTTTTATATTGTGACACTGGATTTACGGTTAACTTTAAGTTTGGACATCTCGAGATTTTTAAAGAGTTTAAAATATGATTTTGTAGATGACTAGAGAGACGAAAGATTAGAAGGGAGAGAACTTGAGGTTTTAAATTACTCGTACGATTTATAAGTTTATTAAATTTTGAAGAGATGATGGAAAATAATAAATAAATAAATAAAAATAAAATTTTGTTTAAAATTTTGGAAGATATCGACTTTGAAGGAAAATTCAAATTTAAAATTTTGTCCTATGATCTATGATTTATAGAGTTATTTAAATTTCGAGGTTAAAGCCATTTATTATGGAAATTTAAATTTTGGAAAAAAGTATGTTCATTTTGCGATATACAAGGAATATTTCGAGATTGATTAGAGATTTAAATTAAATTTGACAGTCTAAGATAATTGGTAATTGTGGCGGAGTATCTTGAAAATTTTATTGAGAAACTTCGAGGAACTTGAAATTTAGATTAGATCATATATTGGTAGAGAACTAAGAAGCAAGCAAGTCACCCTAATGGGATACAAGTATTCCTCATTAATTGCCATGATAGTTGTATGTACTCGAGTATAGTTAGTCATTGACCAAAATGTATAAATATATCTTTATCTTGACTTTGTCACTCTCCGGTCCTGGAATACGTATTTTAATACGTAAACCGATAAATTATATTTACCTTGAATTTATACGATATTTATTATACAGTATTTCTTCATGCATTTCCCAAAAATATTCGACAAAATATTATTTCCTAATTTATTTTCTACATTTGGTCCTACAGTTTTGGCTCATTTGGGTAACCTATTTTTGGTTCACCAATGGTTCATCATGAACCCTTTGGTTCATCATGAACCCATGAGTTCCAGATTCTATATAATAACTCATCTCATTCTCTCTCCTCTCATTTACTTCCTCTCATTTATTTCCTCCACCAACCAAGGCAAGTACCAACTTGCTCAAGAGATGGATCCATATTTTGTCATTGATTTCTTACAAAACTATTTGCCAAAACATGTTCTTCTCCTCAATCTATACTAGTTTAGAACTTGAAAATTTCCATTTTGAAGCTTTGATTTTTGTAGATCTAAGTTTTAATCATTTTCGGATTTTGCATGGTTTGATCTACTTTAGTTGGATTTTATGGGTTTTTGATGCTTCCATGTGGAAGAGCATTCAGTTTCACCCAAGTTGGAACTTTAGAAATCTGGATTTGGAGTTCGGATGGCCAAGTTGTGATGTTTTGAAGCTTTGGGTTCATCCATGGTGTTCTTGCTGTTTGGAGAAGACAGTGAGCAGTGTGCTCCTGTTTGAGCACGCTTCCTTTTGGAAGCGTGTCACCCCTTGAGCCTGCGTGACTTTTTACGCAACTCTTCCCTCGAGCCTGCGTGACTTTTCACGCAGCTCACCCCTTGAGCCTGCGTGACTTTTCACGCAGCTCTTCCCTTGAGCCTGCGTGACTTTTCACGCAGCTCCCCCCTTGAGCCTGCGTGACTTTTCACGCAGCTCTCCCCTTGAGCCTGTGTGACTTTTCACGCAGCTCTCCCCTTGAGCCTGCGTGACTTTTCACGCAGCTCTCCCATTGAGCCTACGTGACTTTTCACGCAGCTCTTCCCTTGAGCCTGCGTGACTTTTCATGCACGCTGCCTTGAGTGAGCCTGCGTGACCTTTCACGCACGCTGCCTTGAGTGAGCCTGCGTGACTTTTCACTCCTTGAGCGTGCGTGTTTTTGTGCGTACGCTTTTGATATTTTATTAGATACTATATGCCCATTTTATATCCTTACGCCTTTTGTCCCGAGCATGATATGAGCACTAATGTGACCCCGGAGAACAAAGTGTTCCTACCCGATACCTGTACCTGAATGTCCCAGTTCTTGTTCATGCTCGACAAATGACTCGTAACTCCACGTGGCGTATTTGCAATGATGCATTACACTAAGGAGGGTAGCACATGTTGACATACTGGTTGACATGGATCCTCTTTGGGGTACTCGTACTAAAGTATGACTTTAGGGGGATAATCATGCAGGCCACAGCATGTGAGTCCAAGATTTCACCTAGGGTTAAATTAGGCAACTAAACATACTAGATGCATGGGGAGGGCAAAATCCCGAGATCGTGTTACACCAGCCGCCTTGAGATATTGTCTTGACGCGCCGGCTGGTCTCCACGGATACTGTGTCATCTGCAACGAGTAGATGACTGTATCCGATTAATTCCTGCTATATATTATATGTTTTAGCAAGGTGGCCTTACGAGGGACCTGTGCTCAATCATACCTGTCTACACGAACCCCTGGGTTGGCTAGCCTTGCTAGAAAGATACGATCTGAGGATTTTCTAATAACATGACGCGAGGATAACCTCGTCCCACTAGAAATGCGTAGACTTGATTGGCCGTCAAAACGACTTGCTTGTATCCTATTACCTTTCGCGAATAACTGAGGGAAGCGGACTGTCATGGTACGTGATCCAACCCATGTTCTTGTTTGATTGTTGGGTTGGTTATCGTACTATGATAGGCTGTGGACCGAAGTTATGAACGGAAGACTTATTCTGTTTGTGAAGTGCTACTTCTGTGAATGACTAAGGAACATGGTCTATCATGGCACATGATCCAACCCATGTTCTTGTTTGATTGTTGGATTGGTTATTGTGCTGCGATAGGCTATCGACCGAAGTCACGATCAGGAGTTTTAATGTTTATACCTTTTGACTTATGTAAAAGTTATAGAGTACGACACGTCCCGACTCTATGCGGCACCTTTTGTCCTTGTTTGGTTGTAAGGGTGCCATATGGGTTCGAGGATGTTGTGCTACCCTATAATAATAGCATAAGTATTACAGTTATCAATCATTCTATTATCTGGGTTTTTAATCTTAATACTTGTACCCCTTTGGCGGTACTTGCTATTTGGGGCTGACCCCGCTGGTTTTGTTTGGCCAGATCTCGTAGCAGAACCGGAGGACACGATCTTCCTTTCTGACATCCATGGTGCATACTAGGAGCATGGCGGTTCGGGGACTCGAGTGGGTTTCTTCTCCACCACTCCTGCTTATATTTTTGCGGCGTTTCGCCACCGGCACCTGTTAGCCGGATTACTCGATATTTTGGTGTCAGTACATAATTGTAATTAAACAGACTGTAGCTGTGTATAATTTTGTACTTCTGACTCTCTGAGATAGCTAAATTATAAAGCTATTCTCTCATGACCATTTTGATGAAGCGTCGGGGACGCCTTACTGCTTTATCGTTAATGTTCATTTAATTGCTGATATGACTTGATTGATTGATACATAGAACTCTGTGGGACCACAGGAGACTTGATTGTAGCATGTACCCCCTAGTCTCTCGACAGCCACGATCGCCGTATGACGTTACGTACCTCATATGGAGTAGCTGGCCTAGTCCGTCTCCGTATTTCGGTACTGGGGCATGACAAGGTTTTAGTGGTGGCCCATACAGGTCTGATTTTCAGACTTGTAGGGTATTGCGAATTATTAGGAGTCTCAATCAAAACTTGTTCCCCTTGAAATTCCATTTCGAATTCTCTGTCTTTGCCTTGATCTCTAACCTGACTTGCATCCTCGAAATCTTCTTCGTTCGGACTTGATAATCTTATATTTTTCTCTATAGGGGTGCTTCATTCTCAGTAGCGGGTGAGGCCCATGAGGAAGAGCAGCGAGAGCATGGCTCGACTGGGTAGTAACAGGAGAGAGACCCTTCCCCAGGGCAGGCACAAGCAGAAGTGGAACCAGAGGCAGTGCAGCCGCAGGTTATTGAAACCCCAGGGTAGAGATGTCACTCCCCGGTCCTGGAATACGTATTTTAATACGTAAACCGATAAATTATATTTACCTTGAATTTATATGATATTTTATTATGCAGTATTTCTTCATGCATTTTCCAAGAATATTCGACAAAATATTATTTCCTAATTTATTTTCTGCATTTGGGCCTACAGTTTTGGCTCATTTGGGTAACCTATTTTTGGTTCACCAATGGTTCATCATGAACCCTTTGGTTCATCATGAACCCATGAGTTCCAGATTCTATATAATAACTCATCTCATTCTCTCTCCTCTCATTTACTTCCTCTCATTTATTTCTTCCACCAACCAAGGCAAGTACCAACTTGCTCAAGAGATGGATCCATATTTTGTCATTGATTTCTTACAAAACTATTTGCCAAAACATGTTCTTCTCCTCAATCTATACTAGTTTAGAACTTGGAAATTTCCATTTTGAAGCTTTGATTTTTGTAGATCTAAGTTTTAATCATTTTCGGATTTTGCTTGGTTTGATCTACTTTAGTTGGATTTTATGGGTTTTTGATGCTTCCATGTGGAAGAGCATTCAGTTTCACCCAAGTTGAAACTTTGGAAATCTGGATTTGGAGTTCGGATGGCCAAGTTGTGATGTTTTGAAGCTTTGGGTTCATCCATGGTGTTCTTGCTGTTTGGAGAAGACAGTGAGCAGTGTGCTCCTGTTTGAGCACGCTTCCTGTTGGAAGCGTGTCACCCCTTGAGCCTGCGTGACTTTTCATGCAGCTCTTCCCTTGAGCCTGCGTGACTTTTCACGCAGCTCTTCCCTTGAGCCTGCGTGACTTTTCACGCAGCTCCCCCCTTGAGCCTGCGTGACTTTTCACGCAGCTCCCCCCTTGAGCCTGCGTGACTTTTCACGCAGCTCTCCCCTTGAGCCTGCGTGACTTTTCACGCAGCTCTCCCCTTGAGCCTGCGTGACTTTTCACGCAGCTCTCCCCTTGAGCCTGCATGACTTTTCACGCAGCTCTTCCCTTGAGCCTGCGTGACTTTTCACGCACGCTGCCTTGAGTGAGCCTGCGTGACCTTTCACGCACGCTGCCTTGAGTGAGCCTGCGTGACTTTTCACCCCTTGAGCGTGCGTGTTTTTGTGCGTACGCTTTTGATATTTTATTAGATACTATATGCCCATTTTGTCCCGAGCATGATATGAGCACTAATGTGACCCCGGAGAACAAAGTGTTCCTACCCGATACCTGTACCTGAATGTCCCAGTTCTTGTTCATGCTCGACAAATGACTCGTAACTCCACGTGGCGTATTTGCAATGATGTATTACACTAAGGAGGGTAGCACATGTTGACATACTGGTTGACATGGATCCTCTTTGGGGTACTCGTACTAAAGTACGACTTTAGGGGGATAATCATGCAGGCCACAGCATGTGAGTCCAAGATTTCACCTAGGGTTAAATTAGGCAACTAAACATACTAGATGCATGGGGAGGGCAAAATCCCGAGATCGTGTTACACCAGCCGCCTTGAGATATTGTCTTGACGTGCCGGCTGGTCTCCACGGATACTGTGTCATCTGCAACGAGTGGATGACTGTATCCGATTAATTTCTGCTATATATTATATGTTTTAGCAAGGTGGCCTTATGAGGGACCTGTGCTCAATCATACCTGTCTACACGAACCCCTGGGTTGGCTAGCCTTGCTGGAAAGATACGATCTGAAGATTTTCTAATAACATGACGCGAGGATAACCTCGTCCCACTAGAAACGCGTAGACTTGATTGGCCGTGAAAACGACTTGCTTGTATCCTATTACCTTCCGCAAATAACTGAGGGAAGCGGACTGTCATGGTACGTGATCCAACCCATGTTCTTGTTTGATTGTTGGGTTGGTTATCGTACTATGATAGGCTGTGGACCGAAGTTATGAACGGAAGACTTATTCTGTTTGTGAAGTGCTACTTCTGTGAATGACTAAGGAACATGGTCTATCATGGCACATGATCCAACCCATGTTCTTGTTTGATTGTTGGGTTGGTTATTGTGCTGCGATAGGCTATCGACCGAAGTCACGATCAGGAGATTTTAATGTTTATACCTTTTAACTTATGTGAAAGTTATAGAGTACGACACGTCCCGACTCCATGCGGCACCTTTTGTCCTTGTTTGGTTGTAAGGGTGCCATATGGGTTCGAGGATGTTGCGCTACCCTATAATAATAGCATAAGTATTACAGTTATCAATCATTCTATTATCTGGGTTTTTAATCTTAACCCTTGTGCCCCTTTGGCGGTACTTGCTATTCGGGGCTGACCCCGCTGGTTTTGTTTGGCCAGATCTCGTAGCAGAGCCGGAGGACACGATCTTCCTTCCTGACATCCATGGTGCATACTAGGAGCATGGCGGTTCGGGGACTCGAGTGGGTTTCTTCTCCACCACTCCTGCTTATATTTTTGCGGCGTTTAGCCACCGGCACCTGTTAGCCGGATTACTCGATATTTTGGTGTCAATACATAATTGTAATTAAACAGACTGCAGCTGTGTATAATTTTGTACTTCTGACTCTCTGAGATAGCTAAATTATAAAGCTATTCTTTCATGACCATTTTGATGAAGCGTCGGGGACGCCTTACTGCTTTATCGTTAATGTTCATTTAATTGCTGATGTGACTTGATTGATTGAGACATAGAACTCTGTGGGACCATGGGAGACTTGATTGTAGCATGTACCCCCTAGTCTCTCGACAGCCACGATCGCCGTATGACGTTACGTACCTCATAAGGAGTAGCTGGCCTAGTCCGTCTCCGTATTTCGGTACTGGGGCGTGACAAGGTTTTAGTGGTGGCCCATGCAGGTCTGATTTTCAGACTTGTGGGGTATTGCGAATTATTAGGAGTCTCAATCAAAACTTGTTCCCCTTGAAATTCCGTTTTGAATTCTCTATCCTTGCCTTGATCTCTAACCTGACTTGCATCCTCGAAATCTTCCTCGTTCGGACTTGATAATCTTATATCTTTCTCTATAGGGGTGCTTCATTCTCAGTAGCGGGTGAGGCCCATGAGAAAGAGCAGCGAGAGCATGGCTCGACTGGGCAGCAACAGGGGAGAGAACCTTCCCCAGGGCAGGCACAAGCAGAAGTGGAACCAGAGGCAGTACCGCCGCAGGTTATTGAAACTCCTGCAGCACCAGCAGCGACGGCAGTACCAGACGCTGTAGCACTCCTGGAGATCATCCGGGGGTTTCTTGTCACTAACCAACAGCAACAGACTCGACAGCAGGAGCAGAACGTGTTGCTGAACCAAGGGATTCAGTTAGCTCTTGAGAGGAGTGTCGGGGCTGACTCGGGAGCATCAGGAAGGTTTCGTCGCTTGAACCCGAGGTATTTTGATGGCACGGAGGATGCCATCACTGCGGATGCCTGGATTCAAGACATTGAAGCCATTCTTGTGGCAGCCAAGGTTCCAGATGATGAGAAGGTTGATCAGGTCAAATTAGTACTTCAGGATCTTGCCCGCGACTGGTGGGCATCAGAAGAAGTTGGTATAAGACGCCCTGTTCATTGGACCACCTTCAGTGACAGGTTCAAGGCCAAGTATTTTGGCGTAGTAGCTCGATATAAACTCCAGCAGAAGTTTATCAATCTCAAGCAAGCAGGCAAAACCATAGATGGGTATGCAGCAGATTTCTGCAGATTGTGCCGTTTCGCACCAGCAATGGTGGCAACGGAGCCAGAGAAAGCTATGAGGTTCCAGCAGGGACTTCATTTGGAACTATTACAGCTTGTGGAAGGACACGACTACCAGACGTTTGACGCTATTTTGACGGCCGCTCGGAGGCACGAGCTTACCCAGCAGAGGTTGGCATCGAGGACATGAGGTCAGAAGAGATCTCATTCCCAGGTTGGAGGAGGAGCAATGCAGCGAACATCGGCACCAGCACCCGGTGTACGTATCCATGATGCAGGAGCGCCGCGGAGGACGGCCGTGTCAACTAATACAGCGCCAGTTCGGCATCAGCAGCCGAGGAACCAACAACAGCGTCAGGGAGCACCCCAGGGCTGTACATTCTGTGGGAAGGCAGGGCACACGAGGGAGGTGTGCCGGTCAGCGAATGGCTTATGCTTGAGGTGTGGTAGTTCAGACCACCGTATCTCTACTAGTCTTGTGATGCAGAGGCCAGGAGGGCCAGCTCAGCAGTTTCCAGCATTGCCAGCTCCGGTGGCAACCCCGAGTGGAGGGCCAGTATTAGCAGTAAGGCCCCTAGCCCAGCGTCTACCAACGCAGGCCCAGATGTTCCGCCAGGAATAGGAAGCCGAAGGCCCTCAGAGGCAGTAACAGCATGGTCGAGGAAGGCCGCAACAAGGAGCTCAGCGGGGCCAGGAATAGGCTCTCACATTATCCTTGGGAGAGGCTCTAGCGTCTAGTGACGTGGTAGCAGGTAAAATTCTCGTCACCTCATTTCCCGCTGTAGCATTATTTGATTCAGGCGCCACTCATTCGTTCATCTCTGCACAATATGCTACACGGATTGGATTAGAGTTTGAGGCATTGCCGGAGAGGATGGATATACTCATCGACAATGGGCTCGTAGAAGTTAGCAGAGTGCACTTTTCATGTCCGGTAGAGGTGTGTGGGCATTTACTGCCCGCATCATTGATTAAATTCCCTATGGGGAATTTTGATGTCGTTCTTGGCATGGACTGGTTGAGAGACAGTCATGCGACAATTGATTGTAGAGGAGGTAGGGTCATATTCAGCGTTCCTGGGATGGAGCAGTTCATCTTTACTCGAACCTTGAAGAATCAGGCCGGAGGCGTCATCTCAGCAGCAGTGTCAGAGCCAGGACAGATTCTGAGAGTGGTCAAAGATTTTCTCGACGTCTTCTCTGATGAGCTCCCAGGGATACCCCCAGTCAGAGAGGTAGAATTTAGCATTGAGTTGAACCCTGGAACGAGGCCTATTACAGACAGAGTTTACAGAATGTCGCCGTCAGAACAGGATAAGTTGTATTAACATGAAGAAGAGTTGAAGTCTAAGGGATTCATCCGAGACAGTAAATCGCCCTGGGCCGCGCCAGTGATTCTAGTTCCCAAGAAGGATGGGTCGACGAGGATGTGCATCGACTACCGCAAGCTGAATGCAGTAACAGTAAAGAATAAGTACCCACTACCAAGGATTGATGACCTGTTTGACCAGTTGAGCAAGGCCAGCATCTTTTCCAAGATCGATCTTCGGTCAGAATACTATCAAGTAAGAGTCCGGAAGCAAGACATACCGAAGACAGCATTCAGATCTAGATATGGGCATTATGAGTTTTTAGTAATGCCCTTTGGACTAACCAACGCCCCCGCAGTATTCATGGATTTAATGAACCGCATCTTTCTGCCGTATTTGGATAAATTTGTGGTGGTGTTCATAATGACATTCTTGTCTATTCCAGCAGTGAAGAGGAGCATAAGAAACATCTTAGGACTGTCTTACAGACATTGAGAGAGAATCAACTTTATGCGAAGCTCGACAAGTGTGAATTCTAGTTAGATCATATTTCGTTCCTGGGGCATGTAATTTCTGGGGCAGGAGTGTCAGTGGATCCGAAGAAGATTGAGGCCGTAGAGCATTGTCCAGTCCCGAGAACGGTTGCAGAAGTGCAAAGTTTCTTAGGATTGGCTGGTTACTACAGAAGGTTCGTGGCGGACTTTGCCAAGATCTCTGCGCCCTTAACGCGTTTGACGCACAAGGACGTAGAGTTTGTTTGGTCAGCTAGCTGTCAGGCATCATTTGAAAAATTGAAGAAGAGATTGATCTCAGCCCCGATCTTGACGCTTCCAGTAGGAGCGGGAGGCTTTACAGTATATTGTGACGCATCTGGGAAGGGTCTTGGTTGTGTATTGATGCAGCACGGAAAGGTGATAGCATATACATCTCGGCAGCTTCGAGACCATGAGAAGAATTACCCGACTCACGATTTGGAGTTAGCAGCTGTGGTGTTTTCACTCAAGTTGTGGAGGCATTATTTATACGGGGATCGGGTAGAGATCTATACTGATCATAAGAGTTTGAAATATGTATTCACGCAGCGAGATTTGAACATGAGACAAAGAAGATGGTTAGAACTGCTGAAGGATTTTGATTTAGATCTTCAGTATCATCCAGGCAAGACGAATATAGTTGCAGATGCACTGAGTAGGAGAGACAGTGCCTTTATCTTGACCTCGCAGAAGCATATCCTAGAAGACCTTCAGAGTATGGAAATCGAAGTAGTTTTGCCAAGGGATATAGGAAGAATGACCAGTATGCAGATTCAGTCAACCTTAGTAGAGAGGATAAGGGCAGCACAAGCAGGAGATCCACAGATTCAGAAGTTGCGGTCGGAATGTGAATCAGGCCGTAGGAAGGAGTTGGTGATTCATGAAGATGGTACGCTCAGGTTTGGAAACAGACTCTGTGTACCGAGTGGAGACCTTCGGCAAGAAGTTATGTTCGAAGCTCATAGTTCTATTTACTCCATTCATCCAGGAGGAACTAAGATGTATCGAGATATCAGGCAGTTCTTTTGGTGGAATGGCATGAAAAGAGAGATAGCAAGATTTGTATCCAAGTGTCTGGTATGTCAGCAGGTGAAAGCCGAGCAGCAGAGACCAGCAGGGTTGCTACAGCCGCTTCCTATTCCAGAATGGAAATGGGAGCACATCACGATAGATTTTGTGACCGGTTTACCTAGATCCCCGACTGGTAAGAATGCAGTCTGGGTAATAGTAGATCGACTCACGAAGGTCGCTCATTTTCTTCCCTTCCGAGTTGGACAAACTATTGAGCAGTTAGCAGAAATGTACATGAAGCAGATAGTAAGGCAGCATGGTGTTCCAGTTAGTATAGTATCAGATCGAGATACGCGGTTTACTTCTCATTTTTGGCGGAGCTTACACCAAAGTTTGGGAACCAAGTTAAGATTCAGTACTGCTTATCATCCACAAACTGACGGGCAATCAGAAAGAACCATTCAGACGTTGGAAGATATGCTACGGGCATGTACCTTGGATTTTGGCAGATCTTAGGAGGATCACCTTCATCTAGTGGAGTTCTCCTATAACAACAGCTATCAGGCTAGCATTCAGATGGCCCCATTCGAAGCATTGTACGGAAAGAAGTGCAGGTCCCCTTTGGCATGGGACGACGTCGGAGAACGGAAGTTGTTGGGACCAGAGATGATCACGCAGACTGTGAAGATAGTTAAGTTGGTCAGAGAGCACCTTCGAGTTGCACAGGACCGACATCGTCATTTGGCAGATCAGCATCGTAGGCCTCTAGAGTTCAGAGTTGGCAACCAAGTGTTTCTGCGGATTTTGCCTAATCGGGGTATCATCAGATTTGGAACCCGAGGAAAGCTTAGTCCAAGATACGTTGGTCCTTTTAAGATTCTCGCTCGGGTAGGCGATGTGGCTTATCGACTTGCCCTTCCGCCTTCGTTAACTGGCATACATGATGTGTTTTATGTGTCCCAATTACGTGGGTATGTCCCGGATCCGAGTCATATCCTCGATCATTCTGAGTTAGTCGTTGGTACCGACCTAACTTACGAGGAATAACCCGTGTCTATTTTGGACCGGCGAGAGAAGGTACTCAAGAATCGGACGATAAGCCTTGTCCGTGTTTCTTGGAACCATCACTCTTCGGGAGAGTCAACCTGGGAGCGCGAGGACGAGATCAGATCTCGGTATCCGCATTTGTTTGACTAATAAGGTATATTTTTGTACCTTATTGACACGATTCCATGCTTATCTGCACCTACTTGTTTTGCACTTTGTGATGTATGATAATAACTGCTATGATAGTTAACTTGTATATGATTGTGCCTTGCTTGCCCTGATTTTACTATCCTGTCTTGGCTAGAATTTCGAGGACGAAATTTTTCTAAGAAGGGTAGAGATGTCACTCCCCGGTCCTGGAATACGTATTTTAATACGTAAACCGATAAATTATATTTAACTTGAATTTATACGATATTTATTATGCAGTATTTCTTCATGCATTTCCCAAAAATATTCGACAAAATATTATTTCCTAACTTATTTTCTGCATTTGGGCCTACAGTTTTGGCTCATTTGGGTAACCTATTTTTGGTTCACCAATGGTTCATCATGAACCCTTTGGTTCATCATGAACCCATGAGTTCCAGATTCTATATAATAACTCATTTCATTCTCTCTCCTCTCATTTACTTCCTCTCATTTATTTCTTCCACCAACCAAGGCAAGTACCAACTTGCTCAAGAGATGGATCCATATTTTGTCATTGATTTCTTACAAAACTATTTGCCAAAACATGTTCTTCTCCTCAATCTATACTAGTTTAGAACTTGGAAATTTCCATTTTAAAGCTTTGATTTTTGTAGATCTAAGTTTTAGTCATTTTCGGATTTTGCTTGGTTTGATCTACTTTAGTTGGATTTTTGGGTTTTTGATGCTTCTATGTGGAAGAGCATTCAGTTTCACCCAAGTTGGAACTTAGGAAATCTGGATTTGGAGTTCGGATGGCCAAGTTGTGATGTTTTGAAGCTTTGGGTTCATCCATGGTGTTCTTGCTGTTTGGAGAAGACAGTGAGCAGTGTGCTCCTGTTTGAGCACGCTTTCTGTTGGAAACGTGTCACCCCTTGAGCCTGCGTGACTTTTCACGCAGCTCTTCCCTTGAGCCTGCGTGACTTTTCACGCAGCTCACCCCTTGAGCCTGTGTGACTTTTCACGCAGCTCTTCCCTTGAGCCTGCGTGACTTTTCACGCAGCTCCCCCCTTGAGCCTGCGTGACTTTTCACGCAGCTCTCCCCTTGAGCCTGTGTGACTTTTCACGCAGCTCCCCCCTTGAGCCTGCGTGACTTTTCACGCAGCTCTTCCCTTGAGCCTGCGTGACTTTTCACGCACGCTGCCTTGAGTGAGCCTGCGTGACCTTTCACGCACGCTGCCTTGAGTGAGCCTGCGTAACTTTTCACCCCTTGAGCGTGCGTGTTTTTGTGCGTACGCTTTTGATATTTTATTAGATACTATATGCCCATTTTATATCCTTACGCCTTTTGTCCCGAGCATGATATGAGTACTAATGTGACCCCGGAGAACAAAGTATTCCTACCCGATACCTGTACCTGAATGTCCCAGTTCTTGTTCATGCTCGACAAATGACTCGTAACTCCACGTGGCGTATTTGTAATGATGCATTACACTAAGGAGGGTAGCACATGTTGACATACTGGTTGACATGGATCCTCTTTGGGGTACTCGTACTAAAGTACGAATTTAGGGGGATAATCATGCAGGCCACAGCATGTGAGTCCAATACTTCATCTAGGGTTAAATTAGGCAACTAAACATACTAGATGCATGGAGAGGGCAAAATCCTGAGATCGTGTTACACCAGCCGCCTTGAGATATTGTCTTGACGCGCCGGCTGGTCTCCACGGATACTGTGTCATCTGCAACGAGTGGATGACTGTATCCGATTAATTCCTGCTATATATTATATGTTTTAGCAAGGTGGCCTTACGAGGGACCTGTGCTCAATCATACCTGTCTACGCGAACCCCTGGGTTGGCTAGCCTTGCTGGAAATATACGATCTGAGGATTTTCTAATAACATGACGCGAGGATAACCTCGTCCCACTAGAAATGCGTAGACTTGATTGGCCGTGAAAACGACTTGCTTGTATCCTATTACCTTCCGCGAGTAACTGAGGGAAGCGGACTGTCATGTTACGTGATCCAACCCATGTTCTTGTTTGATTGTTGGGTTGGTTATCGTACTATGATAGGCTGTGGACCCAAGTTATGAACGGAAGACTTATTCTGTTTGTGAAGTGGTACTTCTATGAATGACTAAGGAACATGGTCTATCATGGCACATGATCCAACCCATGTTCTTGTTTGATTGTTGGGTTGGTTATTGTGCTGCGATAGGCTATCGACCGAAGTCACGATCAGGAGATTTTAATGTTTATACCTTTTGACTTATGTGAAAGTTATAGAGTACGACACGTCCCGACTCCATACGGCACCTTTTATCCTTGTTTGGTTGTAAGGGTGCCATATGGGTTCGAGGATGTTGCGCTACCCTACAATAATAGCATAAGTATTACAGTTATCAATCATTCTTTTATCTGGGTTTTTAATCTTAACCCTTGTGCCCCTTTGGCGGTACTTGCTATTCGGGGCTGACCCCGCTGGTTTTGTTTGGCTAGATCACGTAGCAGAGCCGGAGGACACGATCTTCCTTCCTGACATCCATGGTGCATACTAGGAGCATGGCAGTTCGGGGACTCGAGTGGGTTTCTTCTCCACCACTCATGCTTATATTTTTGCGGCGTTTAGCCACCGGCACCTGTTAGCCGGATTACTCGATATTTTGGTGTCAGTACATAATTGTAATTAAACAGACTGCAGCTGTGTATAATTTTGTACTTCTGACTCTCTGAGATAGCTAAATTATAAAGCTATTCTCTCATGACCATTTTGATGAAGCGTCGGGGACGCCTTACTGCTTTATCGTTAATGTTCATTTAATTGCTGACGTGACTTGATTGATTGAGACATAGAACTCTGTGGGACCATAGGAGACTTGATTGTAGCATGTACCCCCTAGTCTCTCGACAGCCACGATCGCCGTATGACGTTACGTACCTCATATGGAGTAGCTGGCCTAGTCCGTCTCCGTATTTCGGTACTGGGGCGTGACAGACTTACTTGATCTTCCCTCAAATTTAGAACTTTTATCGTGACCACCTAATTGTTTGAAACTTGGAAATGATTAGAATCATTCCCTCGACTATACCCTTATCTATGAGACTATTTTCTCTCTAGAAACTGTGTCTCTAACTATTTTTACCTTGAACTACGAGATTTCCTAAATTGTCTTTATTTCGTGCCTTAACCTTTTATTTTTGTGTATTAACTAGTACCTTATAAAAACCCACTTTCTATTTTTGATCATTTGGCGTACTCTATCGTGACTTTGATATTTGGAGCACAACACTAGACTTTTCCTTCCCATAAATTTCATATGCAAGACCTAGACGAGCCCACATTCATGTAAGTATATCACGTGCCACTAAAACACGTCTCCTTGTACCCTAATTTCGTGTTACGACTTTCGGATCAAAAAGACTGTACTCTAATCCCTACCGTGAAACCAATATACTTTTTAACTATAGATGAGACTCGACCTCGACTCAATTCTTTCGACCCGATATATGATTTTGTTCTATTTTCCTTACATGCTTAACCTTACATTTTTTTTTTGATTGCAGGACCTATCACACCATTAGTTTAACTCTTGTAAGTTGGGTAGAATACTTCGCGGCCTAGCAATTTCCTTGTCCTTATGAATCATATTGATGAGTTCACTTAGGCTAGAAAATTAGAGGGCCTTAACTTATCTAGGCAACCAAGCCATAAATGAAGAAAACCTGAACAACTGCTTAGGGCCAAACTTCGAGCAGGACTTGACTCTTGAAGAACCTTGGACTATTTAATTCCCGTATCATGGTCCCTTACTTATACTTTGACTATCTTATAATGCTACTTAGCACAAAATTTTGCAAGCTTATTTCTTATCAAGCTTGATCATGACATGTTTTAGTGGGTCGCTCCCACTAACATACTGTCAAATCAGAACCGGTGCATGACGGTCTGATCAACCTTTTGCACTTTGGTTCGATTTTATTTATCGTTCTACGT
This sequence comes from Iris pallida, assembly GCA_029216955.1. Classification (NCBI taxonomy): domain Eukaryota; kingdom Viridiplantae; phylum Streptophyta; class Magnoliopsida; order Asparagales; family Iridaceae; genus Iris; species Iris pallida. Next base: position 1,349,236 of record JANAVB010022800.1, read on the forward strand.
GGATGGAGACATAGCTAAACTTGTCCTTTAGAGACCCATCCACGACTGCCTTGAAAATTTCTTTTGAAATTATTCGGTCGCCTTTGAATCACATCTTGGCATACGAAAACATCTCCTTTGGACTCTTGTTGGCTTTCGCCTTTTAACTATTCTAGACAAAGCTTGTGATTGATAGATAGACCAAACCATTCTCCTATACCCATGATATTTGTATATACTTGGGGTCAGTTAACCACTAACCAACCAATATGACTATTCCCGTCTTGAGCTACTTACCTTTTTCTTCGACCTTAGATTCAACTTTCATGACCTTTTTGAAATTTGACGATGACTCAACTCTAAACCTAGACAACCCTATATCTTCTATCGTGACCCCTAATCACTTGAATGATTCCTATTATCCTTTCATTTGTGCCCTCAACCTAGACACTTACCATGCAATCTTCTTCGGAGAGCCCTATCCCCCAAGCCCCACTTAAGCTACTTCCATCGTACTATCATGATTTTTCTAAAGCATATTTGTCGTTTCATTGCCTCGCCCAATTATTTGTCTTGCCTTACCCTCATACCTTTTCACCCCCACACATTCTTAATTTCGAGGACGAAATTCTTGTAAGTTGGGTAGGATGTAAACCCCCTAAAAAAAAAATTTACTACAATTTTTATTTTTATTTTTGAGGTTAATTTTGTTTTTTGTATTTATACGTCGCGTACGAGTTCGCATCTTTCGTATAGCTCGACGAGTACGAATATGTGCGAGCGTACATATTTTTACTTGAAAAATATTTTTATTATAAAATTGTTTTTATAGGAAAGTACAGGTTCAAATAAATATAATAAATATTTTATTTTATAAAAGAGTTATTTCGTTCGTCGTTTAAAAATAAGTAGTGATTTGAAAAATTATGATTTTATGAAATGTATTCCAAATATTTGCGAAAATGAAAATTTGTTATTAATATGTTTTGTTACTTGTAAAGGCTATTTTATGAGTTAATATTTAACTTGAATTTCAAAATTTATTTAATGCTATATTTTAATATTTACGAAAAAGATATTTAAAATTTTATTTTACTTATATTTGAATTATTTTGATAATTTAAATTGGAAAAGATTTAATTTGCCTTAAATTAAATGGCTTTTAAATTAAAGATAGGTTTTTGAATTAGATTTTAAATCAATTTAAATTTGTATGGAATCTATCTATTGGGGATTTAAACAATCCCAATTCTTATCCTAATGGGAATTCCCACCTCCTATAAAAGGAGAGGTACTCCTCCATAAATTATTTCCACCCCATTGTGCACCGTGTCCATGCCTCCCATCCACTAAATTTTTTCCCATTACAAATACAATATTTTATCTCGCCCGACAATCCCGGACGTCCATCCATATTGTGTCGGACACACACCCAACACGATACCCTAACCTAACTGCCCGCAGCGCCTCCCCGTCGCCGGAAAAACCCTCAGCCCCTGACCCCGCCTACACCACCAGCATCACCACAACTCGACCGCTCCGTTCTCCTCCATACGCCCTATCATCGTCTCGACACACCCCTCCCCTGCCACCGCCCGTGGTCATCCCCAACGTCGACAATCCCCCAAATATCCACACCAGAGAAAAAGAAATTGGGCAAATCCCTTACCTAACCGGAGTCGCCACCGCACGTAGCCAGTCACACTGCGCCGAGCAACTCCCCGCTGGTCTTCCCTCAACGCACGACCCGCCGGCGAACCGCGCCAACGAGCGCTCTCGGTCGCCACCACAGTAGAATCCACCGTGCGAGCTTTCTCTCGCCGACTTCTCATCCGCGAGCGCCGGAGCACCGCCACCCTTTCCCCCAGATCTCGTCGACCCGCAGCCGTCGTGAGCACTGGCACGCGTAGGCCCCTTCCCACCGACCTCCAGGCAGCCGTGTGCGCCACCGCGTACCGAACCCCGCCGCCATCCGCCCGCCGCTAGAGACCCCAGCGCCGCCCGCCGCTCCGTCTCCTCCCGAGCGGCGTCTCCTCCCACCAGAGCCCGTAGTCGCCATCTTCTTCCGTTCCTACGCCGGAGCCGGCCAACTCCCCTTCGAAACGCCGTCGAGGCTTCTTCAAGAGCCGCGAGTGCCCCTCTAACCTCCGCCGGCGACCACGAGGGTTTGCCCTCGCACAGCTTCCTCCGCGCGTTGCCCCGAGTGGAGAACCAAGGAACGACGCGGTGAGCCAGTCCCCACGCGCCCCTCGGATGGCCGCCTCTGCAACCGCGCCGCGCCGCTGGGTTCACCGAACCGTCGTCCACTTGTAAGCCTTTGCCACTCTCCTTCTCCCCTTTGATTCTAATCCCCTTTTTTTTTATTTTTCTTTTTTTTTTTTCTTTTTCTTTTTTTTTGAAGCTTCTGTCTCCCTCTTTAAAAGGGAGAAGAGAAGCCAGCTATTGGTTTTATTATTATTATTATTATTATTATTATTATTATTATTATATTACAGTCTAATAGTTAGAGTAAATTAATATATTGTTATAAGTATTATTATTATTAGTATTACTACTATTGTTATTATTTGTTATATTAAATAAATAGATAAATAATAATTTCCAAAATTATTTTGACAAAACTTAGTATCACTAAAATATTTTCTATATTTTTATTAAAATATTTTGACCAATGAAAAGTTAGTTTTCTAAAAAAAATTGTACTTTTACGAACTTCGAGTTTAGCCTAAAAATGATTTTTGATTCTTCAAGTATTTATCTAGACACATATATGCTTAATAAAAATGTAGTTTACAAAATTATATATATATAAATTTTCAAGTACTTAAGTAGAATTATTTTCTAGTATATTATAAAATATTTTCTAAAATAATACTATATGTAATTATTTCCAAAAAAATTCTTTGATTACCATCATTGGTTGTGTCTAATCAAACACTCTTATTTTCTCGTAAATTTGGACTCTTTCGCTACGACCATGGCTATTGGACCATCGAAACTTGCCGGATTATTGCACCACACTCGGCGTCACACCAGGCGTAACACCAGGCAAGACACCTTGCCTTTACTGTTTAATTTCTTGCTTAATATCATACATGCTTTTTCTTTATGTGGTTCTTTTAAAATTATATATATATGCAAATTACTATATTTTATACAATTGTCTTAGAGTTAAGGGACTACCGTCAAATTTAGTGTGTCTCATTGACTTGTCACGATTGTACACGAGTTGTGTGTGAGAGTTGTGAGTATCATATAGAGGTCACTTGCGTGTGGGCTGATCCCCCGTGCGCATACGTAGGAATAACTGTCAATAGATGCATGATTAGAAGACTTGACAGTTATCTATATTAAAACAGTATGGTGGAAACGACACGTGTTTGTGTGTCATGGTTACGACACACGTATAGTATCATTGGGGGGAAGGGGACAGCTACTAGCATAGGGGATACTTTTATTTTACACACATTTGGTAGATAGTGTCTCGGATGAGCGCTACATGTTACCCGGCCGATAGTGTCTCGGATGAGCGCTACTTGTTGGCCACTCTTTATTACTTGCTTGTGACAGCCCCTGCGTAGAACGTTGTCCTCTAAAATTGAAATCCACATAGAATGGTTATGAACCTTTGTAGAAGCATGGAAAATACTAAAGAAATTGACTCATGCGGCCAAGAAAGACCCATGCGGCTCAGAAAACGCATACGACTCAGGGAGTCATGCGGCATAAGGAGCTATGCGGCCGGAGGCATTCCATGCAGTTGAGAAGACATGTGGCGTGACAGTGCTCCCCTCCGATCCATGCTGCATTAATTGCTTTGACGGCTGACCCCTCTGAAAAGTTGACAGACCTGACACCAAAGCAGGTAATTATGACTCTGTCGTGATGATGAATCTCTAGGGAAGAGAAAGAAATCTCTGACACGATCTCCCGAGAGCAACAAAATGCCACGTGGCCCTGCCACGTGGGTGTGCTTATGCGGCTCGAAGTGAAGACTTCCCATGCGGTTCAGGCCGAGACAGTCTCATACAGCTCAAGTGGAATCATCCCTATGCGGCTCAAGAAGATCATGCCCATGCGGCTCAAGCAGACACACCATTATGCGGTTCATGCGGCTCATCATATGGTTCAGAAGTCTGAAGGAGGGGGCCACTGCCCAGACAGCCCTGACACGTGTCCCAAGTCTTATGCGGCCCAAAATTCATGCGGCCCAAATCTCATGCGGCCCAATCTGCATGCGGCTCCAGTCTCACCATTGGCTCTCAGGACACGTGTCCTCAGCCGATCAATCTCCCAGATTTATGGCAATCCAAGATCGGGTCAAATCCTAATGATCTGGGGCACGTGGCAGGAGAATAAATTTGATTTATTCGCAAATATTAGAGAATCATTATAAGGAAGATTTATGCCAATCAGCATTAATTGCTAATGGGGATTTGGTGTAATCTACCCTTAATGATTCTGATTCGTCACAATCAGAAACGAACGGCCTGGATTGATCAATCCCCAGGCCGCCGCCATCTCCAAGAGCTAATCATTGGCAATCCTAGTGATCAGATCCCACTATTATAAATAGCAAGATGCCATTCCCTTGTAGCATATAGAGAGATATACAAAAAAAAATGAGAGAAGAATATGTATACACAGAGAGACTTCCCCCATAGTCAGAGAGAGAATATACACAGAGAGAGAGAAGCCAGGAGAGCAATCAGAGAGAGAGCAAGAAGGCATTTCTTCGTCAACGACCAAGCAGATCTTTCCCGAGTCAAGGCTGCGTACCGATCGTCCAAGGAGTAAGGCAGAGCGGCCGTCGCTTTTCCGAGCCTCTATCGTCACCCCCCAGAATCTAAAATAAACAATCGTACTTAGACTGCTGTACCTAGGTTTTCGTCCCTAGGCTTTCTTTGTACGAGCGAGTTTGTATTGTGAGTCTAAGTTCAGTCCTCCGATAATTGTTCTGTACTTTTACAATCAATGGCAAACACGATGGCGACTCTGCTGGGGACTAACTTCTCCACGGCTGAGAAGTTGGTGACGCAATCGGACGCAGCCAAACTTGGCTCTATACAACAGAAGATGGTCGTACGCTTCGACCAACAGGCGTTCGAAGAGATGCTCTCTGAAGGTAGCACTGGCCCGGTCCAGAAGCGCACCCGCACCATAAAGGCTCGCAAAGAGTGGAGGCCAAAATCATTTGCTCCTCCGCAAGCCCTTGATGGGGTGCTCTCTATTGCTCAAGATGGCGAGAAAGACTCCCATGCGGCCCCACTTCAGACCGTAGACAACTCTGCTGTCCCCAAGTCCGGCAGAAGAAAACACTATGATGCTGGACTTGCAGGGGCAAAGAGGAACTCTACGCGATCCGAGCCGCAGAAGAGTATTAGCCGCAGGGAGAAAGCCCATGCGGCTACAACCGCCGACCGCATAAAGAAAACTCATGCGGCCACATCTGTCAGCCGCATAACTTATGCGGCTACAGTTGCCAACCGCACGGATGAGACTCATGCGGCTATTAAAGTCAATCGCTTGCAGAAAACCCATGCGGCCACAGATGCCAACCGCATGCGGTCAGCCTGCACTGTCATGACTCCTAGCCGCATAAAGACTCATCCTACAACAAAAGACAGCCGCATGCAGACAGCCTGCACGGTACCCAATGCTAGCCGCATAGCGTCCGTCCCACGCTTCTCTCGATCAGTCTTCGACCGGCTTTCATGCGGTCCTGACTCTGATCATTCTCTGGATGATAATCCAGACTCTGTGGTATTCGACTTAGACTCCTCCTATTACGTACCCACAAGTGCTAAAAGGAGGAAGTCTAGGGCAGCGCGGGCTCATCAAGTCCAGACGACTGCCCCAACCTCTGACTATCAGGGCGTCCCGCTGATTATCACGCGGGCCTCTGATGGGAAGTTGTATAAAACCACTCAAGTCCAGCCCCCGACGGCAAACATACAAGGTGGTTCCTCTGACCTGCGTGAGGTTATCCTCCACAAACGCAAGGAAAGAGAAGGATCTTCGGGGTATAAAGAGCCCTCACAGGGACATCAATGCACCCAGATCATCGTCAACTGCTGTTGCAGCAACGCGGCGGTGACGGAAGACCGGCCATCCGTCTTCCAAAGACTACATCACCCGAGCTCAGAAGACGAGACACCTCCTGTTGTCTCCTGCAAGTCCGCACAGAAAGTTCCCGCCAAGGGAAGAGGGAAGAAGACAAGCATCTCCAGCCCAAAGGTGTCAACTACTGCAGCTAAGAAACCGTCGTCTAAAGGGTTATCCTCTACTAGAGTATTTCAACACACCCGTTCGAAGACGAAAACTGCTGCAGTAGGAAGTTCGTCGTCTGCAACATTGGGGGTCGTCGGAACTGGGGGTAGCACTCCTCCAAACATCCACGACAATCCGACATTCCAGGAATACGGACTGGAGGAAGCAAATCCTCCGACGGATACAACAGATACCGACGTCCCCAAGAATATCCTAGACGAAGCAAGCTCCGAAGCTGGGGGTAGTGTTCCTTCCGAGTCCGAACCTGAAGAGAACATCCCCACATATCTTGATGATTTCTCGATACACGGGTACAACTCGGAGGGTACATCCTCCACCACTCATTCCGTCACTCCTCATGTGAAGACGGTATTCATGACAGACAGCAATCAAGGCGGTTCCGGTGATCGCCAGCGTATCGACACTTTGGAGGCCATATTGTACGCCTTTGTCAAGTCTGTAGACGAGATCAAAACGGCGCTTCCTAATCTGCAGGGGTTGACACCTGGCCAGACAAGCACGGGTCCCGCAATCAACGTAGATTCAAATTCAGCGGCACCGAACCCGGGCAACAATCCTCCCGAGATACCGGCCCCTACCGTGACAGATGAGGCCCGAGAAGTAAGAAGAGAGGTTCAGAAGCTCCGAGCAATGTTCCATGCCCGAGAAAACTCTCAAGACCTCAGGATACGGCAACCATATCCTGCTGAATGGAGGGATGTTCCCTTTCCACCAAGATATAAGCCGTTCAATATCAACCCATATGATGGCAAGACTTCAGCAAGTCGGTACATCACTTACTTTGAGGTCACTACCGACCATCTTCCCCATGATGACGCTATCCTCACGCGGTTATTCATTGGGGCATTGGAAGGAGTCGCCTTCGATTGGTACCGCAACCTGCCGGACAATTGCATCCATTCCTTCGCTGGCTTCAAACGCCTGTTCTTGGAGAGGTTCTATGAGGTAGGGCAGGACGTCACGATGTCTACCCTCATGGACGTCATTCAAGGAGAGAAAGAGCTGACGAGGAATTACATTGAGCGGTTTCGTCAAACCGCAATGAAGTTACCATCTGGCAACCCGGACTCCTCCTTGATCGAAATTTGCCAAAAGAGACTACTCCCAACAATCAGTCTCTGGATGGACGAGAGTCAATTCAAGGACTGGAAGGCTTTTATCATTAGTGCTACAAGTGCCGAAGAACGATTAAAGAAGGCTCGCCAACTGGGATTACATATCTCAGAGGGAGAGAACAAGGGCAAGCGTCCCAGCACCACCAACGACAATGGGGGTAGCCCCTCCAACAACCGGGACAACAGAGGCAAGCAGGATATGGTGGCCGATACAGCCCAGAAGCCTGAGTCGCAACCTGCGAACAAACAATGGCCTCGAATCACTTACTCTTTTAAAGACGGTCACGTCAAGCCTATCTTGGACATGCTCACACAAGGAGATAGGATTCAGCTTCCTCCACCAAGACGGGAGCCTCGACCGGCTGATCTGGAGAACCCAAAGTTCTGCCATTACCACCGCTACGTCCACTATGCTACGCACGACTGCTACCAACTGAAACGATATATCCAAAACCTCTTCGATTCGAACGCTCTGGCCATCGATTTCGAGGAGGTAACCGTGGCAGCCAACATGGTGTCCGTACAATTCGGCAGCTTTCCTCCAACAGAGATCCAGGACGGGGTTATACCCATCCCTCTGGCAACGATGGAGATTGCTAATCTCCCACCTGCTCAAGCTGCTGGTCTAGTACCCCTCACCACATCACGAGGGGAAATCATGTGGGTCCATCCGGACCTAGTCCACGAGGTAACTCAGTCCCCTCCATCTTCTAAAAAGAAAAGTGGAAAAGTCAGATCCTGCCGTACCACCTCAGCAGATGAAGAGGAAGTCACGGCCGTTGTTACTCGATCCGGAGCACAATCTCAACCTGTGGCTGAAAACTCGACTGATGATCATCCGCCCACTACCACGGATGCTCCGGGACCGGCTCAGCCTTCGACGACCGACAAGCCTAGGCCGAAGGAGACTCGCTTCGACAAATCCCTCCGAAAGGAAACATCTCAGGGGCTGGAGAGGCCCTACAACTTCGACATCTTGGCGCAATTGGCCAATACACCGGCCAAATTGTCCTTATATGAACTCCTGAGGCTCTCGAAGGATGTCCGCACAGCTTTGAGCGATGCACTTCAAAATGCCGACGCGTACCTGGCTCAGGTCAACCTCACGGGAGAAAATCAGCCCGCAGACCTCCAAGACAGTGCCTGTACGGGAGCAATACCCAACATCGTCTTCACTCCACAAGACATGCTCATCAAGACTAATCTACACGATCGCCCATTATACTACACAGGCTACATCGGCGACATAAAGGTGGACCGGATGCACATTGACCCTGGGTCTTCCATAAGCATCATTCCAAAAGGACTACTGTATCATCTTCGTATCCCGATGCATCGCCTGACCCCTACAAACACCGCCATCAGCGGGTTCAATTCGGGCAGGAGCTACCCAATCGGGAAGATCCGTCTGAAATGTCAGATTGGCGATCTCCAATCAGAAGTCACTTGCTACGTCATAGATGCCGACACTTCATACAACATACTTTTGGGGCGCCCTTGGATACACGATTACATGATCGTGCCTTCCACGCTACACCAATGCTTCAAATATGTCGACAAGCACGGCTTCGTGAGGACAGAACTTGCTGACATCGATCCCTTCAAAGGGGTCGAATCTTATTACTCGGACTCCTGCCTATACGAAAAGTCGAAGAGGCACCTTGAAGAAGGAAATAAACAAACTGATGTTGAAGCAACTACGGGATCAGAAGAACCTCTGACAATCCACCTCCAGGCTCGCAAACCAGGCAATTCCGTACCCCTTACGGCCACGCTGCGTAAGGACGCGATCAGCCTCTCGGCACAGGAAGAGCAGTTGAGAATCCGGCTGCCAAGGTCCGGCCAGGTATCGAGACCCACGACAGGGCCACTTACCATCAGATTGCCAAGAGTCGGTCAATCCCAAACAGAGAAGGTCAATCCCTCCGATAGACCTCTGACGATACGCCTGCCTAAGAAAGGTCGTCACCCCGATGCGAGGTCTGACACTTCAAGCGAACCAGCCACCCCTCGCTCCACATCAAGTGCCAGACTGGGGGTTGCTAGTCTACCGACAACCCTACGCTCCGCTCCATCAGTTGAACCTCTGAAGATCAAGCTGACTAGGACGCCCTCTCAATCTTTATTCACACAGGGGGTAGCCGAAGAGGAACCAGAGCTAGCCAAATATGTGGCTGCCCACACTGACGCTCCCTCCGCAGATGATATAATCCCTCTAGAAAAGATACCTTACTTCATCAATAAAGGGTTATCTTTGAACTACACCGAGCTCAATAAGCTATGTACAATGTATGCTATGGAACACGGTATAGGCACTCACCTACATACACAGGTGACAAATGTGTACACCGCTATCCAACTTACTCCAGTAGAAGACGCTTACCGAATAATCGAGGGAGGGGACCACCTAATCATCTTCGGCCGGACGAACAACCCGCATCCCCTCGCCATGGAAGAAGTCGACTTCGGGTCAGATGCTGGAAGACTGCCCCTGTATCTCTAAGGCCCTCAATCCAAATATCTCATGCAGAAACAGGGGTATGATCTAGAGACAACGCCAGGACTGAACTACGACACTGGACGACGATTACCTTTGAAGACGCCAGCCCCGGCGGGCAAACCACGGAACTACTATAACAAAACCCGATGCTGTTTAGGGTATGTAATGCCTACTATGACCCCTGAAAGCTCAGATGAAGAATGCGACTGGCAGTCACATTCAACCGGATCACCGACTTTCGACTCAGATACCAGCATCGGAGATGTGTTCAGACAAGTCATGTCAGTCAATATGGCATTTACCGACGCTTACGAGGAAGACGAAGACATCCCCGAAATCCTTGAGCTAGAGCCATGGGCCCAGCAATTAGACGCACAATGGGAAAAGCGGTTCGAACTGAGAGAACCTTCTACTGAAGATGAGGTCATACAAGTGGATCTCGGCAGCAAATCTTCTCCAAAACCGATCTTTATCAGTAAAAGCCTAACTGACGAAGAACGAGAGTCGCTGTTAGAACTTGTCAGAGAATACATTGATGTGTTCGCCTGGAGCTATGAAGACATGCCGGGGTTAAATCCTGACATCGCTCTCCACAAACTCAATATACGGCCAGATGCAAAGCCAGTCAAGCAGCAACAACGACGCTTCCGCCCAGGTGTCATGGACGCGATCGAAGCCGAAGTCAACAAGCTAATAGCCAGCGGCTTCATTCGTGAAGAGCAACATAATGATTGGGTCACCAATATAGTACCCGTCCTCAAGAAGAATGGGAAGATTCGAATCTGCATCGACTTCCGCAACCTGAACGAGGCATGCCCCAAAGATGAATTTCTCCTTCCTATCACAGACATCATGATCGACAATACATGCGGCTTTGAACGTATGTCATTCATGGATGGATTCTCGGGGTACAATCAAATCAAGATGTCTCCCGACGACGAAAAGCACACCTCATTCCGAACCCCGATTGGCACCTACTGCTACACAGTCATGCCATTCGGTCTAAAGAACGCTGGCGCTACATATCAACGAGCCATGAGTATCATTTTCAGAGAATATTTACGCAAAACAGTGGAATGCTATGTCGACGACATCATCGTCAAGAGTCGCCGTAAGGAAGATCATCTGCAAGACCTGAGAACGGTGTTCAACTTAATGCGAGCCCACAATCTGAAGATGAACCCTACAAAATCGTTCTTGGGCGTATCCAGCGGGAAGTTCTTGGGCTTCATCATCACAGCACGGGGTATCCATGTAGACCCCGAGAAAACGAGGGCAATCATGGAGATGGGTCCCCCGAGAAATCTCCGTGAACTTAGAGGCCTCCAAGGGAGGCTAGCTTATATCAGGAGGTTCATTTCCAACCTCTCCGGGCGATGCCGACCGTTCACCCACCTCATGAAGAAGGGAGTCTCATTCGTATGGGACGAGGAATGCCAGTGCGCTTTCGATGACATCAAAGAATATTTATCAAATCCTCCAGTCCTGGTGGCCCCGGTCCCTGAAAAACCATTCCTGCTCTATGTATGAGCAATGGAACACTCCCTCGGTGCCCTGCTGACACAAAACAATGACGCAGGCCACGAGCAGGCCATTTACTATCTCAGCCGAATGATGGTCGGGCCCGAACACCGATACACCGCTGTGGAGAAAGAATGCCTCGCCCTGGTATTCGCCATTCAAAAGACGCGACACTATGTCACGGGGCAAACCATACATGTGATCTCACGAATCAATCCTCTCAGGGTCCTCATGACCAAACCAGGGGCACTCAGCTCCCGCCTCGCTACATGGGCGATATTGCTGTCCCCCTATCATATGATCTTCGTCCCGCAGAAGGCTGTCAAAGGTCAAGCTCTGGCAGACTTTTGGCGGCCCATCTAGGATCGGAATCATCCAGAATATACGAAGAAATCCCAGATGAGGTCGCCGATTCAAATACAACCACCCACAATAACATATGGCGGATGTTCTTCGATGGCGCTTCAAGAACCGGACCCAAGGGAAACATCATCGTCGGAGTCGGAGTAGTATTGGTCTCTCCTACCGGGCAAGTGATCAATCGTGCCTACTCTCTCACGGAACCCTGCTCTAACAATGTGGCCGAGTACAACGCTTTGGTCATTGGCCTCCAACTCGCAAGAGAACTGGGGGTAGAATACCTTGAAGCATACGGCGATTCGCAATTAATCGTCAACCAGATTCGGGGGACGTACGAAGTCCGCCATGAAGACATGATCCCCTACCACCAAATAGCGATCAACATTATCTCATCATTCGAGGGATTCTTTATCGAACATGTCCCCAGACTCCAAAATATCGAAGCTGATGCCCTAGCAGGCCTGGCTGCTTCCCTAGCAGTGCCAAACCACTCTCGTCATTCGGTCGATGTAATCGGCCATGAGCTGGTCTGCCCCAAGAACAACGTTCAAGCCATGGCGAGTTATTCTGCTCAGATGATCGACGAAGCGCCAGACTGGAGACAACCATTCATAGACTCCGTGGTCTACGACGTCCGGCCCGAGAACCCGAAGGAGGCTACTTCTATCAGACGGCGTTCTCTCAGATTCTTCTACAATACAGAGACGAAAATACTGTATCGCCGCTCCTACGACGGATTACTACTTCGGTGCTTGTCGAACGCAGAAGCCAAAGAAGTCGTACGAGAGGCTCATGACGGTGTCTGCGGGGCCCATCAGCCTGGCCCTAAGCTGCAAGACCGCCTTCGCCGGATGGGCTACTACTGGCCCACGATGGTGGCTGATGCAATGGATTATGCCCGAAAATGCAAGGCCTGCCAAGTCCACGCAGACTTCATTCACCAACCATCCGAATTTCTACATCCGACAGTGGCGTCCTGGCCATTCGAAGCATGGAGAATGGATATCATTGGTCCAATCACCCCACCTTCCTCCCGAGGACATCGCTTCATACTTGCGATCACTGATTACTTCTCAAAGTGGGCAGAAGCTGTCCCACTCGCCGAAGTCAAGACTTCGAACGTAATCAGCTTCCTGAAACACCACGTCATCTACCGCTTTGGACTGCCCCGAAGGATCATCCATGAAAATGGTCCGTAGTTTGTAAGCCACGCATTCTACCGATTCTGCGACAAACACCGCATTCAGAATGTCGCTTCGACACCATACAACCCGGCAGCAAACGGGTTAGCAGAGGCATTCAACAAAACAATCATCAAACACCTCAAGAAGTTTGTCTCCTCCAACAAACGCGACTGGAACGAGAAGCTCGGCGAGTGCTTATGGGCTTATCGCACCACGGTTCGAACAGCCACCGGGAATACACCATTCTCTCTGGTGTACGGGAGTGAGGCAGTTCTTCCATTAGAGACTCAGATTCCCTCACTCCGAGTCGCCCTCACTTATCAATTGACAATGGATGATAACTACCGACGTCGACTACAAGAGTTAGAGGCCTTAGATGAAAAATGCCTCCTAGCTCAGCAAAGGATCGAATTATACCAAGCACGCATCTCAGGAGCCTTCAACAAAAAGGTCAAAGTCAGAACATTCCAAGTGGGCGATCTTGTTTTGGCAGTCAGGAGGTCAATGGTCATGACTCACAAGACCACCGGCAAGTTCCAGCCAAAATGGAAAGGCCCATTTATCATCGAGGCCGTGTTCTCCAATGGTGCTTACCGTCTCGCCAAGCAGAACGGAGACTTGCTCATGTTGCCCGTCAACGGCAAGTTCCTGAAGAAATACTATGTTTAAACAACATTTTCCAGAGTTTTGAGTTATGTACCCGCTGGTACCACTGAATTCAACCCCCTAATTTTCTAACTTATCGAGTCACGTACCCTCTTGTACCGCTGAACTCATATCCCAAATTCCCAAGTCATGTACCTGCTGGTACCTCTGAACTTACACTTTGATTCCAACATTCATGGATTGTCGAGTCACGTACCCTCTTGTACCGCTGAACTCATATCCCAAATTCCCAAGTCATGTACCTGCTGGTACCTCTGAACTTACACTTTGATTCCAACATTCATGGATTGTCGAGTCATGTATCCGCTGATACCACTGAACTCACCCTCATAGTTTTTCAAATTTTCGAGTCATGTACCCGCTGGTACCGCTGAACTCACACTCACCATTCTCTAGATTCTTGAGTTATGTACCCGATGGTGCCGCTGAACTCACATCCTGGTCACTCTTTCAGGTAGAAAGTTACGTATGATCATACCTCTGAACTTCCTTCCCGAAGGAGATCCCCCCCTCATGATCTAATACCCACACTCCCAGTGCACAAAAAGGGTAATCGATCCACAAATTTCCAAAACGGCCATGTCCTCATTACCTCTGAGTCGTTCCACATCCGCCAAAAACAAATCATCCCTACATAGAATTTCCATGTCCTCATTACCTCTGAGTTATTCTACGTACCCCCCTTCATTGAGCCCACTCCTGTCATGTCCTCATTACCTCTGAATAGGAAGGCTCCGTCGAAGAAACCTTCATACTTGCCATGTCCTCATTACCTCTGAGTAAGTATGATGATCCCCATTCGACCTATTACCTGTACCCACAACCGGAGTACGCCAAGGGTAATGGGTCCACAAATGTCCTCTGTTGACCACAAATGTCCTCTGTTGACCACAAATGTCCTCTGTTGACCACCAATACCCTCCGTCGAGTTCGCTCCTGCCATGTACTTATTACCTCTGAGCAGGAAGACTCTACGTTCGAAAAACTTTCCTACTTGCCATGTCCTCGTAACCTCTGAGCAAGTATGCCGGTTCCCCTTCATCCTATTATCCGTATCCAAAACCAGGGTACGTTAGGGATAATGGGTCCACGCAAAATGTCCCAATAAGAGGATTATTACAAAGCAAAAGAGTGAAGCAAATATATATATTCCATTCACTCAGAAATCGGTTACATCCACACGATTGCAAGCAAGTCAAAAGAGTTCTTCATGAAGGCAAGAAGAAAGGCGAAACAAAATAAAAGACTACAGACAAACATCCACGAGAAGCCCCTACATCCTAGTTACAGGAGCACATGTACCATTCCCTCAACCATCTCACATATGAAGGATGCAAGTGAAGAGCATCCTCGTCCAGAATAGGAGAAACAGGGTTCCCAGCGCTGCCACCCTCAACAGTCTCGATATTTGGAGAGTTGTCGTTCCCCTCAGGCGCAGGTTCTTCTTTTTTCACTTCCTTCTTAACAGAGGAAGATCCCTGGCTGATGACAGGAGGCTGCGGCTCCTCTGACGCCGCAGTCTCAACATTCGGTGGAGATACTGCGAGAACCAAAGACGAAAAAAATAAAAACAGTCAGAAATATTCATGCGGCTCGTTTTAGACAAGTCTCATGCGGCTCAGTCATGGGACGCGTATGCGGACCATGTAGTTTGAGAAGTTCACGTCAAAGTCGTGTACATGAAGCATGCAGTGAAGCAGGCTCTGCTAGGGTTTCAAATCGACTACCTAATCCTTACCTTCGATGGCAATATGAACATCAAACCGAACGGGGGGCACGACAATCGAGGACGAAGCCGATTTCTTACTCCTCGCCACAGCCTTCTTTACAGCCTTAGAAGCCCTGGGTGCCATTGTTTTCTGATGATCAAAGGAAGAAAATACGACAAAAATCTGAGTCAAGAATAGTCTAAGAGAGAAGACCGTCCAAATGCCCTTCTATTTATTGACAGAGAACTGTGGACCGATGCCTCGTACAAACGCGATCAGCTCTTCGGTTATTGAGCCAAACCAGCCATTTAAAGACTGAGCTCTTGGGATCCTGTCCCTGAAAGATCCACACGCATGGCATAATGACGTGGCAAAGAGCTTATGCGGTTCAAATGACCATGCGGCTGATAGCAACTATGCGACTCAGATGGTCGGGAGGCAGAAATTTCTATGCGGCTGGGCCATCCATGCGGCTGAGACGCCCCTGCGGCAGAACTTTCCATGCAGCCAAGATATCCATGCGCGGCCAGAAGAATATCCAGCCATGCTTCTTATTCAAAGTATTTCAATTTTGCAAATTAAAAACTTTGAAGGGGGTCCTGTAGAAGCATGGAAAATACTAAAGAAATTGACTCATGCGGCCAAGAAAGACCCATGCGGCTCAGAAAACGCATGCGACTCAGGGAGTCATGCGGCATAAGGAGCTATGCGGCCGAAGGCATTCCATGCGGTTCAGAAGACATGTGGCGTGACAGTGCTCCCCTCCGATCCATGCTGCATTAATTGCTTTGACGGCTGACCCCTCTGAAACGTTGACAGACCTGACACCAAAGCAGGTAATTATGACTCTGTCGTGATGATGAATCTCTAGGGAAGAGAAAGAAATCTCTGACACGATCCCCAGAGAGCAACAAAATGCCACGTGGCCCTGCCACGTGGGTGTGCTTATGCGGCTCGAAGTGAAGACTTCCCATATGGTTCAGGCCGAGACAGTCTCATGCGGCTCAAGTGGAATCATCCCTATGCGGCTCAAGAAGATCATGCCCATGCGGCTCAAGCAGACACACCATTATGCGGTTCATGCGGCTCATCATATGGTTCAGAAGTCTGAAGGAGGGGGCCACTGCCCAGACAGCCCTGACACGTGTCCCAAGTCTTATACGGCCCAAAATTCATACGGCCCAAATCTCATGCGGCCCAATCTGCATGCGGCTCCAGTCTCACCATTGGCTCTCAGAACACGTGTCCTCAGCCGATCAATCTCCCAGATTTATGGCAATCCAAGATCGGGTCAAATCCCAATGATCTGGGGCACGTGGTAGGAGAATAAATTTAATTTATTCGCAGATATTAGAGAATCATTATAAGGAAGATTTATGCCAATCAGCATTAATTGCTAATGGGGATTTGGTGTAATCTACCCTTAATGGTTCTGATTCGTCACAATCAGAAACGAACGGCCTGGATTGATCAATCCCCAGGCCGCCGCCATCTCTAAGAGCTAATCATTGGCAACCCTAGTGATCAGATCCCACTATTATAAATAGCAAGGTGATATTCCCTTGTAGCATATAGAGAGATATACAAAAAAAACGAGAGAAGAATACGTATACACAGAGAGACTTCCCCCATAGTCAGAGAGAGAATATACACACAGAGAGAGAAGCCAGAAGAGCAATCAGAGAGAGAGCAAGAAGGCATTTCTTCGTCAACGACCAAGCAGATCTTCCCCAAGTCAAGGCTGCGTACCGATCGTCCAAGGAGTAAGGCAGAGCGGCCGTCACTTTTCCGAACCTCTATCGTCACCCCCCAGAATCTAAAATAAACAATCGTTCTTAGACTGCTGTACCTAGGTTTTCGTCCCTAGGTTTTCTTTGTACGAGCGAGTTTGTATTGTGAGTCTAAGTTCAGTCCTCCGATAATTGTTCTGTACTTTTACAATCAATGGCAAACAACCTTTACCCATGCATACTTTTCTGTTGAGCTTTATTATTCAGTTTATTGGCATGATATTATGTGTTTTGTTACGTCCCTCTGAGGACCTGGTGATCTCTCCAGGTGTATGTTTTCATGATTTCTTGCAGGTGCTCTAGCTAAGGCCATTCCTTCCTCCGTGATGATTGTTCTTGGACTCGTCACTTGCTCTCGCTTGCTAAATTCTTTCCTTGTATATTTTTCCATATTTAATTTAGCTGGTAGTGGACTTTGTCTCCGCCCAACTATTGTGTACATGACAAACTCAAAGTTGCCTTATATTATTATTTATCTTTGTGGATGAGATTTAGTGTCTTGGCTTTCTACATTTACAGCTTATGTATATATACGAGGTCTATGTACTTCGTATGAATACAGCTGGCGTGTCTACGTTCTTAGTCCTACGTATTTTGGGACTGGGGCGTTACAAATATATCTGCTGGCATGCCATGTGTTCTATTCCCTATAGATTTTGGGACTGGGACGTGACAGGGAGAAACTGGGCAATTTGGTCTAGTGCAAGGACTTGTATGGTCCGTTGGAGGGTGACAGCACGAAGCCATTGGACAAAGCTGCTGAAGACTGAAAACGACTGGATCGGAAGGCCGTTGGATTCATCTGCCAATGGCTGAATGACTCGGTGTTTCACCACGTATCCATGGAGTGTTCGACAAAAGCATTATGGGAGAAATTGCGTTCGCTATACGAAAGGAAGACGATTGGCAACAAGGCATTTCTTATTCGCCAACTCGTCAACTCGAAGTACACGAAGGATACCCCAGTGGCACAATATCTGAACAAAGTTCAGGGTATCATCAATTGGTTCTTTTTAATGAATATGGTGATTGATGATGAGCATCAATCCCTACTGCTTTTGAGTTCTCTACCGGAAAGCTGGGAGACGTTGGTGGTGTCGGCGAGCAACTCTGCACCGGATGGAGTTGTGACGATAGAGGCAGTCAAAAGTAGCTTGTTGAATGAGGAGATTTAACTTAAGCAAGTTCAATCATCGTGGGAGTTCGCTCTGGTGGCTTTCTACGGTATCACGATCCGCTCCCGAATAATCGGATACAAGTCGGACACTTCCAGCCTACGTTGGAAGACACAACGCAGTAAGCTATACAATTCTAAGGAAAACTCCAAGTGACAAGGTAAAAGTAATTCGTCATAGCATCTAAACGTCCCAGAATATATCATAATACACCACCGTAGGTTCTAGCCATTACAATACCTTCTAAACTAATACCGGAGACAAATCCGGATACAGAATATAAAGGGTAAAATCCAACCACAAATTCCAATACAACATAGAAAGTAAAGTCTGCTAAAATGAAACTGGTCTAAATCTTCTCAGCATCTAAGTCTTTGGTAGTGTCATTCTGCTCCACTATGGCTCCGGGCTCCGGCCCATAATAGGTATCACATATGGCCTCAAGCTCACTTGCAACATATCCAGTCAGAAGCGAAGCAAAGTACAATATACGATAATGAAACAAGTACAACATGATGAATAAGTAAAGTACAAGAGAACATGATAAGCATGAAAAGTAAATGCATAATCTGAACCTGAACATGAATATGTAAACAATAAATCCTGACATGTGATTTGATTTGAAGTACATACTAGAATATATGACCGGCTGGGATAAGCTGTCACGCCCTAGAACCAGAATACTGGAGAGCGGGGGCAGACATAGCCAGCTACGTATATGAAATGGATTCCATCTCGCTATACGGTCACGGCTGTCTAGATACATGAGGGTTTACTACAAGCCAACAGTCTCCCATGGTCATGAACAAGCCTAATGTCTCAATCACAAGCAAGTAAGTAAATGTTACAAGATGTATGATCATTAAATATACAATAATAAGGCATCCCAAATATTACATATTCAGCTGATCATGAAGCTAGTCGTTACAAAATGTTAGGACTAGCAAGAGTTTAGTCATACATGATCAACCCTAGGATCTGTCAATCATGTTACAGCCCGTAGGCAGACAGTAAGTAAGTGCAATCGAGCTAAACAGGTGCTCGTCGGCTAAACGCCTCAAAAGAATATTTTTACAATAGAGTGGGAGAGCCAAAAATAACCCACTCGTTGCCAGGGTTCCGTCTAGTGGCCACCATCTGGCTGGAAGGTCGGTAGATCCTCTGGAGCTGCTCCGAAATCTGGCCACACAAAACCAGCTGGGTCAGACCCCAAAAAGAGCAAGTGCCACAAAGGAAGCTTCACTTAGTAACTAAAACCAGCAATTAGCACAATAGTATAAATAAGTAAGAACAGAAAATAAGAAAAATACATCAGGATGATATACGACGAGATATCCATGAAACTATTCAGATAACCAGGTTACAACCCGTAAACCAAACAAGGACCGGGATTGTAACCCTTCGTCTGAACAGAACTTGAAATTCTCACCATTTATTGGTAAAATAATACAAGCATTCTTGTCATGCAGTAATATGGGACAAAATCAGGGCAAGACTAGACAGGTTAGACTCCATCCAATCATTTCACGGCCAAACAAGAACTACGGCTTGATACTTTAACTAACTAGGGTTATCACAAGCCTAGTTACTAACAAAATGCAGTGAGAATCTTCCACAGCCACAAGCCCTGCAGTCCATCGAGGTTACCCGGGTTAAAAGATTTAGAGTTGAATTCAGGTGGGTACATCGTCCAGGAAACGCATGTACCCTTAGGTAGCTTGAAGGGTGCAACACATGACAGTGTGCTGAAAATGTGCCCTACTCGACGGCAGGCTACAGATCCCAAGACGTGCCCAGGTAACGGGATTGTCTGTAGCTGGGAGATCTCTTCATGACTAATGTATTAATCTAGTTATTAGCCTTAGTCCATTTCAATGGGTACTCCTGACCGTGGTACTCAGGAGTCCCCTCCTAGACATGATGCAAGACAGGACTGGATTATTTGTACAAGCACAATCGCCCACGGTGTCCAGGATTAATTATACAGGTCATGTCATGTCAGGTAGCCGTCGTAACAGCTTATCAGATATATCATGTCAGGTTTATCATGTCAAGTGTACTGGTCAAGAGTGTGCCACGACGGGCCACTATCAGGTCATGTCATGTTACTTGCCAAGAGTGCACCACTACGGGTCACTATCGTGTCATGCTCAGGTATCATTTCCAAACATATTAAGCAGATTCGTGATTATCAAGTTTATGACAAAAAGGCGTAAGGATATAAAATAGACGTAAAATATCTAATAAAATATCAATACACAGGGCTATAGGGGAGCCATGCGGCTAAGGCATATGCGGCCAGGAATGATCTCATGCGGCTAGAAGAGAACAGCCCATGCGGCTGAATAGGGTCAGGCACATGCGGCTAAAAAGGGAAGGGCTTATGCGGTCAAAGGGGTATCAGTCATATGCGGCTCAGAGATCCACTCAGTCATGCGGCTGAGAAAGGCAAGACATATGCGGTCAGGAGGATAGGGAACTCATACGGCTGGCGGGGGATGGGTCCATGCGGCTGGCTGACCAATCTAGTACATGCGGCTGGGGAGGAGCAACCCATGCGACTGCGGGGAGCAATGACAATGCGATCAAGGAAAGCAAACCCATGCGGCTGGGAGACTGCGGTCTATGCGGCTCGCGAGCGTTGATTTCATACGGCTCAGGGTTGCTGAAAATCCATGCGGCCAGGAAGGACTGGGCCTCAGTCATGCGGCTGAGAAGGAATACTTGCCGCATGAACTTGTCATGCGGTCAAGTCAAGGCAATAGCGCATGCGGTTGGAACTGACTTGCCGCATGAATGTTCATGCGGTCAAGTGCTACCATGCGGCTCGGGACTGTGCTTCTTCTCCAAATTTCTGAGAAGAAGTACACCATACGCCATGGCTTCCAAGCTGCATAACTCTATCATCCGGAGCCCAAATCCGAACTTCTATAGGTCAAAATGGGGTAGAACAAAATCCTCTACAACATGGAACCATCAAAACTCGAAAATAACAAGATTAAGTAGATCAAAACCCAAGAAATCCGAAAATAAGGTAAATATAGATCTACAAGAATCTAGCCATGGAAAGTGAAAATGCCAAGTTCTAAAGTAAATTAGAATGCTGTAAGGAAGAGAATAAAGCAATAAAATTGAAGTTCCTCCATGAAGCAAGTTGCACTTGCCTAGACCTCTCTCTCCTCTCTCTGGTAGGTGAAGTAGTAAATGGAAGAAGAAGAAGAGTAATGAAGAGAGAGAAAGAAGAATGGTAATAAATACCAAAGGGGGTGGTAGGTAGGGGGTTCATCCATGGTTTATGATGAACCAAAACAATCCCAACCGAACCAAGCCAACCCCGGGCCAAGAATAAACCGAGCCAAGAAGGAAAAGCTAAGCCAGGAATTAAGCAATACAAGATAAAATACGTACACGTATTCCAAATACGTAATACGAACCACAGGCATTACATAAGCACATGAATAAGCATAAGTAAAGGTACGACTTAGAATCCCATGTGCACGATGTGAGACCTAAGCCATCATGCAATGTTGTAGGTTGGGCTTTGGTCACATATCTGTAGTATTTCTCCTCCCCAGAAACAAGTAAAGAACATAAACTAGAATACAAGACCATGTTGTATAACAATGTGTCCAATATAAAAAGAACATGACATGAAATAAATGAGACAAGATCATAGAATGTACTTGCCTTGCACTGGAAGATCGAGAGTAGACAAGGAATAATCTCTAAGCCCACATGGATCCATTGGGGATTTTAATTAGAATCTAAATAGTGGCAACTAACTTAATTATCCATAAGCTAACTGTTTATATATATATATATATATATATATATATATATATATATATATATATATATATATATATATATATATATATATATATATTTTGTTTTATATATATATATATATATATATATATATATATATATATATATATATATATATATACATATATATATATATATATATATATAAAATATATATATATATATATATATATATATATATATATATATATATAAAATATATATATATATAACCATATACTAACTAACTGACAGAAATATATATATATATATAACCATATACTAACTAACTGACAGAAAATAAGTTTAGTAACCTTCACAACAAAATAGTCTATAAAATATTACTACTAAGTTTATCAAAATTAAGTTGAAATAATAATTTAACAATCTTACTAAAATACTCTAAAATTTATATCAGCCCACAGTCCACAACACTAGCCCAAACCAATAATATTAGTACTACTGCAGCTGATTTCCTTCTATAGCCTACTAACAGGCAGCCCAACACAACTCAACCCTGTCTAGCCCATCCTCTTCTCAGTGTAGGAACGATTGGCACCTCTAGAGGAGGGTGAATATAGTGCATGCGTGCTACGAAATAATAATCACCACTTAAAAATATTTATGGCAGTAATAAAACAAATATGAAGCAGGCAGTATATAAGTAAATACGTAAAGTAAATAAGTTCAAAAGAGAAAACGCAAACACTGAGGTTTATACTGGTTTCCCTCTAAGAGGACTAGTCCAATCGCGAGAACTCTTACCTGCTATTTAATCCACTATTTTGAATAGAGATTACACCGCGTGCTTTGCTCCGAAGAACACGCCAAATTCAATACCGTCGTGTTTTAGTCCAAAGCCTACGATTAAACTTCAATCAACGTCGTATTTTTATCCGAATCCCACGAACAAACTTCAACACCTTTCTGAAGAAAGCTTTTATACTCCAAGCTTGTACAACTCGAATACTCCTAATAGAAAACCACCGACACTTAGAAGAATGGGAGTTGTATTAAAAATAGAAAGATTAAAGCTCTTTGTAGATAGGAAGGCTTTAGAACATATAGAGAAGATGAATATTGAATGAGTGATTAGAAATGATAAATTCTTCTTTATTTATAGATTTTTCTAGGACAGAGCTCGGACATAACTCGGTAGGGTTAACGTTCATAATTTTGAACGTTGCAGATCTAAAGGAGTAGGAATTTGCTGCTAAACAGGAGAAATTTAAGTGGACCGAGTTCGTACTGAGTTCGGGCAGAACTCTAGTCGAGTTCGGTTAGGCTGATTTCAGGTCAGTTTTGGTTCAGCAGGGTTTTTGCATGAACAAGGGTTTAAGATTTGGTTTGGATCAAAAGGGTTTGTGAGAGTGGTCTCCTAAATTGCCAGTGATCCCGACTCACAAATTATCTAGACTCAATAAATAGAAAAAATACAGAATAAATTGGAAAAACCAATAGCCCTTTTGATGACGCTTTTTTCCTATATATGATATCTAGAAATCTGAATACCTTTTGGGGGCTTCGCTATCACTCTCCGTTCCCCAAATATGTAATTTTTTTTGCTTTTCCTATATATGATATCTGGCACATCTGGCACATGTATCTTGATTGCATGTAACCAGTATTTGCACCTGGCCATAACATAGAACAGTATCTCATCGCGGAGTAGTATGCCACCCCTTGTCCTTGTTTGGTTGTAGGCGTGGCTCACTGCTTCGATGATAAGATTTCTCCACCGCGTTATGCTTAGGGTTTTATTTAATTAATTAATTTGATTAGTTGTATCATGTAGCATTTATCATGTCATTAGTCATATGGCTAGGTCATATTAGGGATTAGGGTTTTGTGGAGCCAACTGTAACCTTTTTTCTCAAAATCTTGAAAATATTTTTTTATTTATTTGAATTTAATGATAAATTTTGGAATTTTATAAATATTTAGTTATTACGATAGAATGCTTTAGTCATGGTTAGGTTTTAGAGTGCCAGATGACTAGAAATAATGGCAGGAATAGTGCAGTGGAGTGCTTCGACTAGTATATTTGCCATGTTAGGGAAGACCGAGTCATAAGTGTGTCCCAACTAGGAAAACCAGACTAAGTTGTGACTTGACTCATGTAAATAATTTAATAAGTTATTTGTTAATATTATAACTTTTAGGGAATTCGGTTGTACCAAACTAGCCCGGACTGGATCTGAACCAAGCCCAGGCCCATGTAGTCAGGTAGTACATCTAAGGACATCCATGTAGATGTATGATTGGTACTTTATTTTAATGGACTAGTGAGTGACTTTTATAAATGATATTTAATATACTATTTGCTATTTATTATTTTTATATATTTTATTAGTTTCGAAATATGATAATATCTTCTTGAAATACCATTTTAGAAATTGGGACCCTTGACTAACAATATATATATATATATATATATATATATATATATATATATATATATATATATATATATATATATATATATATATATATATATATATATATATATTGAAAAAAATGTATGTATAGTGAAATATTTTGTTAAAAAAAAATAGGTTGAGACTTTATTCTATTAAAAATTATTTTATATAGATTATTGGCTATTAGGTTATTTTTGATTATTTGAAAAATGGGGAGTAGTAAATAGTAAATAGTTATATATATATATATATATATATATATATATATATATATATATATATATATATATTTATATATATATATATATATATATATATATATATATATATATATATATATATATATATATATATATATATATATATATATATATATATATATATATATATATAAACAGAAAGGAAAAAAAAAGAAAAGAAAAAATAAATAAATAAACAAAACCTAATTTCCCCACAAACCCGACCACAGCTATTCCCAAACAAAAATAGAAGCCCACACCCGGCCCCAAATGACACAGACCCGACCCCTTTAACCCGAGACTATAATAGCCCTATATATTAATCGAGAGGAAGTGAGGGATCGCCCATAAACCCTAAAAATCCTTCGAACAGTGCCACCCCTCACTACCACCGCTCTCCCTCGAAGCTGGGACGCCGCCGCATGAGCCGTCGGCCGGCCACAGAACCGTCACGCGCGACAGCGGCTATAACAGCAAAGCAGCAACAGTATTTGTCGGGCCAACTTTGCGACAGGATCTCCGCATCCTCGATCGATCTTTACTTGATCCGTCTTTTCAGGTATTTCGACAACCTATACAAGTCGAGATCCCTTCAATTAGTTTGGATTTAATCGTACTAAATTGACCAGAAAATCGATGCCAATATTGGCAAAAAAAACTATTCCCGGGCGAATAGAGTTTAGATTCCTTTAACCTATTTTGGAAGGCGAATTGCTGGTAATCCAAAGAAATTTTTTGAATTCCATTTAAACAATTAGAGACAACCTAAACATCTTCAAAATGCCTTTTGTAGTTTTTAATTTTATCTAGTAATCTCAAGAAATTCTCGCACAAAAATCTGAAAAAAATTTAGGAAATACTGTTTCAAAAACTCAAAATCTTTCCGATACGGAATGCGTCCCATCGTACCGAGCGAAGTGGTCACAACCCATGAGCATAGAAAGATGCATACGGATGTTGCGGACGTGTAGGATTTGACGGAACTCGATTTCGCTATGTGTGCGCAACAAATTCAATTCGTATCCGTCGAGATACCCTGTATTTGTCCCCTTGCAAACTAGCCCATAACTTCGTGCACATTCGTCGTCCGGAAAAGAAACTTGTGCCAAGAGGACTGTGTCATTTTTTTGGTCATGTATGCCAATTTTGGTATGATTCTGAGAAAGTCGACCGAAACGCTATTTTAGCGGGCCCGCGACCTGATCCAACGGGAAAAATTATGCACGATATGCTGGAATCCAACTTTGGACATACGGTTAGGTTTGTATCGTCAAACCAGACCTATAGACATATAGTTTGATGATTTTAGAGACCGTAGGTACTGGCACGCTTTTCGGTGCAAAGCGGTCCAACGGTGGATATCGTTTTGGCCCAAAATTACTATTTTGATTCTGTGTCTAGAATTGGACTTATGGATAGTCTATCCTAGCTATTTTGCTTATTTCGGAAATATTGGCAATGTCTGTTTCAGCATCCGGAGGTGTTTGCGGGAGTTTAGATTTTGTGACTCTTTGATTTGATGAGTTGTTTGCGGGACATGTTGCTACCACCAGGCAAGTTCACCTTGCCTTCCTCTATAATTTATTTACATGCTTATAGTCCTTCTCCTTTTTTATATGTCATCATTTAGCTTCTCTGGCTGATTTTGGTTTATATGCTTTCCTTCATATCTTGTACATCAGTTTAGATGTCTCGTTCATATACCATTATTATTCATGGGCTGACATTATAGATTATATTGGATTGGTCCTCATATGTACCTTGACTGAGTCGTATCGTATCGTAGGACGAGTAAGTCATAACTGAACTGCTATACCTTGTTTTCGATTTCTCAACCTGCGAGTCCACACTAGGGGCGAGGGTTAGTTATTTTTCCATACCTGCGAGTCCACACTAGGGTCGAGGGTGATTCTTGAAGCTAACCTGCGAGTCCACACTAGGGACGAGGGATAGTGATTTATTCAAACCTGCGAGTTTACACTAGGGGCGAGGGTTTGGTTATCCATTGATCTCTTGACATATGTTCACTTGTTTTCTTCCAGTAGTTCAATTATGCGTAGTTGTTCACATATTCGTGTATCGTTATTGCTTAGTTTTTCCTACTTATATCCTGGGTTTTCTTCATGCATGATAAACTATTAGATAGGCATATTTTATGTATCTTGCTAGTCCCCTGAGGACCTGATGATCTCTTCAGGTAGTTGATTACACGGAGTTAGTTAGCTGATCATGATGGTAGTTGATTACTTCAGACTCAGGTATCTTTCGTGATTACACATTCACATCCGTTATTTGCACTCTGTTTATTAGCCTATCTTTATAGACTCATATTATTTCTTTGGAGTCTAATCGGACATATATGCTAGTGGGCTGTAAACCATGAACTATAATGTCCATTCTTGTTTTATATTCTTCTTGTGGATTGAGATATAGTTTAACTTACCATATTAGACATGATACCCTATTTTGTCTATATACGTATTCGAGTTGGGCTAGAGTCCGCTTGATACATAGCTGGCTTGTGCACACACTCGCATCCCGAAAAGCGGGTGTAAGTCGGGACACCAACCCTCATCCATATAAATAATCTTTTCCTCTCTCCCTCTCTCCTCATTCACTCTTTCATTCATTTCCCTCAACCAACCTACCTAGGCACCCACCTAGGAAAGTACATCTTGCACAAAAAAGAGACCACTTGCATTTTTTTATTTCTTATTATTTCTTTGATATTATTAGTCTAGATATTGGTCATCTCTTCATTATCTACAAGTTTAGTCTTGGAGTTTTTTATTTTAATGGCTAGTTTTGTGTAGATCTAAGTTTCTAAAATAAGGGTTTTATGATTTTTTTGGTTTTAATCTATCAAACTTGGTTGTTTTTGAAATCTAGTAGTTCCATGTTGTAGAGAATTTGATTTCATTCAATTTTGGCTTTTATTTCGCTTGATTTCGAGTCATATAGCTCAAGTTATGGACATTGGAAGTTTTGAGAACTCTATGGCCAAAAGCTTGCTGCCTGGGATGATGACCCTTCGGCGCGTGCTCGCGCGCCCGTGCGCCATGCATCTGCGCATTGTGCATATCGCGTGCATGTACGATTCGTTTGTCGTGCGCCCGTGCGCCATACATCCTCTCGTGTGCCGTGCATCCGTGCACCTGCACGATTAGTTTGTCATGCACCCCCGTACCGTACATCTGCGCACCTGAACGATTCATTTGTCGCACGGCCGTGCGCAATGCATCCGTGCCCCTCGCGTCGTGCATCCGCATGTTGTGCGTTTCGTACGTCGTGCGCCTGCTCGTTTCGTTTGTCACACGTCCGTGCGTCGCACATCCGTGTCCCGCGTACCGGGCATCCGCATGCAGCGCGTTCCGTGTGCTGCACGCCTGTACGATTCGTTTGCCGCGTGCCCACGCACCATGCTTCCGCGCTCCGCTCGCAGTGGACAGTTTTGTCTTACTGCGCCGCGTGCCCGTGCCTCATGCGCTCGCGTTCCCGTGCGCCATGCACCCGTTTCCCGCATGCCGTGGGCCAGTTTTATGCCCTCGCTCTTTCCCGTATGCCGTGGGCCCGTGCAACATGCGTCGTGCACGAGATTATCCCGGCATATGGTTTTCTACGTGCCCATGTGCCTTCTTTGCTTAGCCTGACCCATTGTGCCTATGGCACATGAGACCACGTGACCTATGCGTCGACTTTACACTTTTTGATTTCTCTGACATGCGCATGTCTTGTCTCATGCGCCTGATTTTATGATTTGATATTTTTATCTACTTTTGGTGAGTTTATTGATTTGACTTTGATTTTCTATCCCGACCTTGTGTCCTATGAGAAGACCCAGACTATGTATCCTATGTGACTTCTGTGTCACGGGGGTCCATGTGACTTTCTGACTTAACCGTGTTTGACTTGATTACTTGTATACGTGCCTGTACCTTTTCTTAGTGTGTTTTGAGATACAATATTAGTGTGCATTGCGGTGCTATTAATGAGTGCAGTAAGGTGTGACTCTTCGTGTTAAGTGATCATTCGTGTTATATGTCAATACATGCATCCTCTGCAACACAGTCATGGTAATTGGTAGTAATATTGACGTGGTATATTGAATGTTTGCTTGATGCATTACACTAAGCATTGATCTAAATTTGGGACTCTTTGAGCCGAATGAAGAATTATGCTTAGGGTACACGTACTATCGTACGACATTTGGGAGGATGATCATGTGACCACGGCATGTGATTCCAAGATAAAGATAGGGTTAATCTAAGCAACTTAAATTGGTAGGAGCATTGGAAGGGAACAGAATCTCGAGATCGTCCGTTACAAACCACCCTAACATGACGGGTTGGCCACCACGGATACTGTATAGTCATTCGCACTAGTGGAATGAAGTATCTGATTTGTGAATGCCGAGCCAGTTCTCCCTATAAGAGGGCTGGAACCGTTATTGCTTGTCTTAGTGCTGTGGTCTTTCTAAGGACCGGTGCATTTAGTGCGTGCTTACATTAAATAGGTTCGGCTAGCCTTGCTTAGATATGGCACGATCTGAGGATTCCTATATTATACGCATTACTGGGATAAGCCAGACAAGTCATAGAAAGCCATAGGATTGAATGGTCGCTTGTAAAATGACTTGCTTATGATATGTTTCTTTTGTTAGTAACTGAGGAACATGGACTATCATGGTGCGTGGTCCAACTCATGTCCTTGTTTGGTTGTTGGGTTGGGCTATTGTGCTGCGATAGGCTATGGATTGAAGTTGCGATTAGAAGCCCTTAACCTGACCATGATTATAGAATGTATCTTATCTCGGCACGATATTGGCACCGTTTGTCCTTGAATGGTTGTAAGGGTGTCGTATTGTCTCGATGATATAATATAAGCCTATAACTCTTGAACCATGTCATAATTTACTCATTAGATTTTGTCTTATTCATTATGTCCTCCCTTGTAGTATTTACTATTCGGGGCCTGACCCCGCTGGTTTTGTTTGGCCAGATCTCGTAGCAGCGCCAGAGGATCCATCCTTCTACCCGAACAATGGCGCACAGCGGGAGCTTGGGCGCCAAGGACCATTAGTGGGTTTCTTCTCACCGCTCTGATATCTTTTATTTTGTACTCGGTGTTTAGCCACCGGCACCTATTTAGCCGGTTGTTCTGGACATTAGTTTCATTTTACATAATTTTAATTAAATCAGACTGCAGCTGACTACGGTTATGTACTATGACTCTCGGCACTAGCTTATCATTTTGTGTAGCTAGTCTCATGAATCATTTAGATGAAGCATCGGGGACGCCTTACTTCTTTATCTTATATGATCATTATTTACTGCTTCTTGCTTTGATTGATTGAGACGTAGATATTCTGTGAGACCGTATGAGACCTGATTGTAGCATGCACCCCTAGTCTCTTGACAGCCACAATCGTCGTATGACGTCTTCGTACCTCAAACGGGGTAGCTGGCCTAGTCCATCTCTGTATTTCGGTACTGGGACGTAACATTCGCCCCCAAACCCCCACGGGGGGCGCTGTCCCCTTGACCATTATCCGCTAACCGGACAGCGGAACCCAGAGTGCGAGGCCCGGATAGGTCGTCGGGTGGTTCAGAAAAATCTTCTTGTGTGACACTATCTTTGGCCCGTCATCAATTCCTCATTGCATATGTCCTTGTTTGATCATGCTTGATCATGCTTACTGCATGTCTACAAGTACATGTTAGACGAACAAAGCAGTATCATAGTAAGATAACATTTAGTGAGCAGTAGGACAATGCTAAGTTTAAGTAGCAATATGATAGTGAATATATGAATATTAGTGACATCATTATATTAAACTTAACTGATTAGCCATATTCAAAAATATGATATAATCATTGGGCTAACAATCTCCCCCTTTTTATTATGGCAAATCGGTTAAGTTTAAGACAGATATGATAGATGCATGTATCACTAATAAACATATTACTAGAAGATTGTGTGCTAACTTAAACTTATTTCTCCCCATTTGCCATAATCAAAAAATAAGCTCCACCGTAATAAGATATAAAAGAAAATCAATCATCACAGAAGGAAGGCAGAAATAATCATGAACAATGATCAGGGTAGAAATTTGAAACAAACCATTCAAAACACAATCTAAGAAAGAATACAACTCTAGTTTTGAAGGAAACCAATAAAGGATTTTAATAAAAGGTAGATACCAATATAGTAAAATTCAATCATTGGTCATAAATTATCCATGAAAAAAATTCACAGATCTAGTATACCAATATAAAATACCAAATATAGAATATTTAGAAGATATAATAAGACTTTTAACAATGGTCACAAAAAAATATGATTCACACTTTGCCCATACAAAATAGTGAATCACTGCCATAAAGAATATAATCATTGAAAAAATCAAAACAGATATACTAGAATCTATAAAAAAAATCTATACCAAAGTTCATGCATTTGAACTCAATCACCATATCAAGATATATGAATATACATTACATAAACTTGAAGGTAATAGGGACAAAATACATAAGAAAGAGATATTCAGTCGACTTGAATGCTCCTCCGCAAAGTATGATTAGTCTAAATATAGATAATCATGAACTTTGAGATAAAACAAGGAAAGCCAAGATAAATAATAGCTCAATATTATCAAGATAATATAGGAAAATTATAACAAATAAATCCAAGAGAATAAGAGAACCAAGAAGAAATAAGAATAATCATATATTATATCATAAAACTCATTATACATCAAAATATCATGAACACACTCAACAAAAATAAAGGAATATAGGTCCATAATAAACTAGGTATACTATATATTAATGATATAAATGAATCGGAACAACTAGTTTGCTCCCCCTTACAATATGCTTATCTAGTTCCAAAGTAATTTATATGCAAAAATAGATAAAATAAATAATCACAAGATCTAAGGAATATCCAAGATATGCATCTTTTTTTTTATCAAATGCATATAAAGTTCCAAACTTGAAACAAATATCATCTTTAGGCAAGTAAAGTAAATATCCACTAATCAAACTCTTAAAGATGAACAAAAAAATATATCTCCAAAAAATAATCTTCAAATAACAAAAAAGATTTCAATAAAACATTTTTGAAAACTATCTTAATGCGAGTAACGGACAGATTCAAAATATCAGAGAAAAATCAAAAGACTTTTTAAAATAAGAAAATATATTTTGAAAAATTATCTTAATACAATATTCGAATACGTCTGTTTGGTCCTCAGACTGACAGCTGACGATTCGAATTCTTGTACCACAGAAACAACTTTCATAAATGAGTCTATAAGTCATAAATAGCCGTTGAACACATAAAGCATAACTCGATAAATGTCCAAATAAATAATATTCTAGATATATGGCATGTCACGAGAATAATTGTTTTAGAACAATTAGTTGCTCCCCCTTTACATGGGTATATCCGAAATTAATAATATTGGCATACTTAAAAATCCAGAAAAAATATTTCCAAAAGTAGGAAACTAATATAAAAAAATATTAGATCTTCTTATCAAAGTTCATTTTTCCCCTTTTAAAGCCTTAGCACGGTGTTCATCAGATAACCGTAGGGTTAAAGAAAAGAAACGCTTCGAGAGAGAGAGAGAGAAATTCATTTTCCCCCGCAAAGAACTACTGCTATAGGCAGTTAGTAACTTGAATAAGAAGAGAATAATAAAAGCTTAATAAAACGAGTATCATTAATATTACACAAATGCTAAAGAACATATCAGAAGAACAAAATTTTCAATGAGTAGTCACAAGATCAAATCGTCTGAATATATAACAGTGTGACAGAAAAATGAATATATCAAAAGATATTTCAATTTAGCATATATAAATCAAAATGCGATGAATAGTCAAATAAATCAAACGACGACATAAATTGATCTATACAATAGTATCTCACAATAGACAAGATAGATCATCATATGTTACCTTTTGTGAAAATATAAAAAGATAATATTGTCCAAAAAATGAAATCTCAAATCTAAAGACGAAATCCATATCTCTTTACATAAAATTGAGATCAATCCAAGATTATAGATCAATTTAGATAATATAAAATATTATGACGATATATGTATATCCACTGGAATCGAAAGATCTCAAACAACGCAAAAATTCAAATCATTTGTATCTATAAGCATAAGATGTATCAATTACATGTATCCTTATATGTGCTACAAGATCAATGGACAAGAATAAAATATAAAGCATTTATAAATCAAAATCTAAGGCCTAAATATGCGGATGTATTCTGGAACATAGGGGACCGGATTCAGTGCCTTGGATCCAGAATTAGACAATAGTTGCAAGTAGACCTTAATAAATCTTAAGTCTATAAATTATTGATTACGTTAGGTTAGCTGTAGGGGTACTGTCCCAGCTAACGGAGGTCCACCTGGGGACGCTTAAGTACCGCTTCGCTTTAGTCGTAGCCGTGGTGACAGACAGATCCTTTATAGGCTTGTACCCAAAATGATTTCTACTTTAAGAACTTATATTTAAAGAAATATATGCAGTGTCATCAAACATCATCGAAATCCAGAATTCCTAAATGTAAGAGAAGTAAATACCCAAAGAATAAATATTGAATGTTCATCAAGACTAAGATACAAAAAATTAGTTTTCAAAAAGTTTTCATAGTGCACTATGTAGTATAAGTGTGCACTAATAAACATATCATGATAACTCAAAAAAAGATGTGGCTCATAAATAAATATCCATATATATGGTCATATGTAAAATAAACATCTTCTCTCAAAATCACAATTGAAGAGATAAATCAACGAAGTATCAAATGAGAGCTAGTAGCAAGCTATTAAACATGCAAGATTCTAGAATTTTAGCCATTTAGAAAGAATCGTTTAGCATGTTACCAAACTGGTTCTAGTGAGCACACTTACGTTGGTACAATTGCTTGGAAGATGACCTTTGTAGCTTTGCAATCACCAACATGTTCTATAGTTCTATTTGATATGAGAAGATTCACCTGCATCAAGAGGGGAAGACTTTGGTATCCAAAACTTGGATCCACATTTGTTAGCTTTTGGAACCCATTTGCATAAGTTTATATCAACTAGCTTTCTAATCTAACAACGATTAGAAATGTGTCATTTTATACCGCAATAATGACAGAAAGTATTAACATGTGCAGCAGTATGAGAACGTGTAATGGTGTGATATGATGTGCATGGATACTTGTAATAAAAGGCATGGTTACGTGAAGCTTTTGCTTTGCTTGCTGCCTTTGTAAAAGATCTGTCGTGTGTGACTTTGTGATGTGTCACGTGTCTTGTGTTAGACTAAATCATAGGTTGTACTACCTGCTTTCCTAGTCTAATCTCTAACTTTTAGAGTTAGCACAGATCTCATCATATTTAGTAGAAAGAGCATCAGTTCTACATGAAGAAATAGAATACCTCTTCTTTTCTGTTTCTAATTCCTCCTTAAGTTCAACATTATCATGAGTGCTTTTCTCAATACAATCAAGTGCCTTATGCAATCTAAACTCAAGTGTGAAAATCTCAGTAGAATTATCAGAAGTAGAAGTATTTGTAGTATCATTCAATAAGCAAGTAAGCTTTTTATTCTCATGCTTGTAGGATAGAATATCCTTTTTATAGCTTGTTTATACTTATCTGGAACATTCTTGTGTTCTTTAAGAAGATCACTGAAAGCATCAGAAAGTTTATCATAAGAAAATTCACTCTTTTCATAAAGAGTATTACTTTGTACCTCATTAGATAATGCCAATGCGCATATATTTGCAGCTAGACGAGGTCTCTCTTCTTCTTCGGAATCGCTTGCTTCACTTTCACACCATATACTCGTGGTGGCATACTTGTGAGACGACGATCTTCCTTCGTTTGGTCATTCGTAGCGATTCTCCTCTTTAGTAGTAGTAGAGAATATTCTATTATGTGGCCTGATCGTCTGTAGTTGTGGCATACAATCTCTTCTTCATATAAGGGATTATGTTGTACCTTAAATCATGTTGCCATCATGTACACATTTGCATCATTATGAGGACTATCCTCCTCTCTGGAGTTACTAGCTTTGCTTTCGTACCTGCACTCATAAGTAGCTTCAAGAAGTTTCCAAATTTTATGAGATGTTGTGCAAGTAATAAAATGATTGAATACATTAAAGTCTACAGCACAATATAAAGCATGTGTTGCTTTTTCATCAAGGCTAGCTAACTTCTTCTCTTCCTTTGTGTAACTATAATAAGGTTTGTTAATAATATAGGAAGTAAGAATAGAGGTGATAGTATACTTTTTGTAGCTATTGCAAACAATTAACTATAAGTCTAGAGACTTTAGGTAGAAGCTCATCCATGTCTTCCAAGAAGTAAAGTTCATTCCATCAAATAGTGGAGGTATATTTGTGGACTGCCATTCACCTATGAATATTGATTTCACGGCTGCCATATGCATTCACTCTAGAGCGTTATAAATGAATATAACCTGCTCTAATACCAATTGTGGAAAACTGGAATCAAAGGGTAACAATTGATAATAAAGATCTACTCTTAGGATGTCAAGCCAAATAATAGAGTCCTTGCTCTGATACCAATTGTAGGAACGATTGGCACCTCTAGAGGGGATGAATAGAGTGCGTGCGTGTAGCGGAATAATAATCACTACTTAAAAATATTTATGGCAGTAACAAAACAAATATGAAGCAGGCACTATATAAGCAAATATGTAAAGTAATAATTTCAGAAGAGCAAACGCAAATACCGAGGTTTATACTGGTTTCCTTCTGAGAGGACTAGTCCAGTCGCGAAAACTCTTGCCCGCTATTTAATCCACTATTTTGAATGGTAGAAAAATACTAAATTTATTAATCTCAGGAAATGTGGGGTTACAAATCTCCCCCTAGAAAAAATTTTCCTCAAAATTTTAGATGACATGACCAAGAATAATCAGATACAGAAATTGAAAAAATATCACGATTAAAGTAGCACCAAAAATGTTATAGTCATATGGAAACCATACATATCTGGAGTCACTTTCCCTAAAGTTTATGCCTCGCCAGTATGTATCTGGCTGCAATGAACTTTCAGTTCCATGGCTCAGATACTCTATCAACTTTATCCAATATTATCGGAATAACCCAAGAAATATTACAAATTTAGGACTTAGCCTCAATAATATCCGAGAACCTATGAATACCTATAATTACTTCAACTTAGAGCCCATGTCTCGCCAGTGCACAGCTGGCTGCAATGAACCCACAGTCTCTATAATCCAGATAAATGACTATAGTGCACATCTGTGACGTCATAGTAGGTTGTCGAATATTTTCTCAACTTTATCCATAAGAATTCCACATGAGTTTGTGAAACATTCAATATGAGTCCTAATAGTCCAGATCATGATAGAAAGTGATATTATCGGTTCTTTAGAAAACAAGAAGTTTTGTTAGGTAGTAAGAAACAAACAGTAAGATAAAGAGGCTTCAGAAACAAGTCTCGAATAGGAAATAAACAAGTTTTAGGGAATCTAGGTACTAAGAGAAAATCTAAAGGAAAGTAGCAATCCACGGTCTTCTCCAACCATGTGACAAATAATCCCGGTCTTCAGTACTCATCCGGAATTAGAATCGTCTCCAGTTCTTCAGATGTCATGAGGTAGACTCGTCCCCGCGGCTGTCCTCCATGCAGCTGCTGAATCTTGAGAGGTGGGTCCGTCTACTGAGGTCCTGGTGCTTCTCAGGCATTGCGATCAGCGGCCTACTGGCAATCCGTCACCCGAAGGGCAGACGATTCGCAAAATAAGCCTAGTCTCAATCTCTTGCGGCAATCATCGAAGTGATGTCATAGGCGATGGCAGTAAGCACAAGTGGTCGACGTCTGGGTCTGCTTCGATGACTGGGGTGCAGCTGTTGAATTTGGAGAGGTGGATTCGTCTACTGAGGTCCTGGTGCTTCCCAGGCATTACGATCAGCGGCCTACTGGCAATCCGTCATCCGGAGGGTAGACGATCCACAAAATAAGCATAGTCTCAATCTCTTGCGGCAATGATCGAAGTGATGTCATAGGCGATGGTAGTAAGCGCAAGTGGTCGACATCTGGGTCTGTTCCGATGACTGGGGTGGAAGTGACTTCTCCTGGTGATGTCGCTTCGATGGGTCCTGGCTGCAGCTGGCGCCAACATCTCTGTCTTTCTTGGTCTGCGGCTTCTCGTCCTTCTCGGGCTTCATGTCCATCCCAACTCCCTAGGTAACCATGAGGATGTCTACATAAACTGTCACCCTGCTAATGGTGATCGTCTGGCGAAGCTCTCGAACAAGTCCCTTCTTGAATCTCCGGGCCCTCTCCAGCGGGGTGCTCACTAGATATCCTGCAAAGTGACTGAGGCGACTGAACTCTAAGGTGTACTCGCCCACGGTCATGCTGCCCTACTGCAGTGCCTCGAACTGGTTCTTGAGCTCATCTCAGGTAACCTCCGAAAAAAACTTCTCCTTAAACAGACCTTTGAAGTCTATCTAGAGAAGTCGGGAAGCGTCTAACTGGGCTCCTCTCTAAACCATGCTCTGGCGACGTCGTATAGTTGTATGCTAGCTGTCTCGACCTGTAGATCCTCGGGAACTCGGGCGATCCGGAGCAGCCTTTCAGAGTTCTCTAGCCATTCGTCGGCATAGAGAATCCCATCGGTGCCGTAAAAGTCTATAGGGGTGAAGATTCTTAAAATCTCTAGCTGTCCCCGGCCTCGCTAGTGGAGCTGGTAAAACTGGTGGAACTTCCCTCGATCAGGGTGCATCTGCAACGGTGGCTTTGAACTGAGTGGCCTAATCGTTCTGGGAGTTGATGAACCTCTGGAAGATCTCTATCAGCTGCGTGTTGTCGAGTGTGATCGTTTGAGGAAGCAGAGGAGGCGGTAGAAGCTCTGATATTTCGGGTGCAGTAGGTTCAGTGGTCCCGATGTTCCGTGTAAGAACCACCATGTAATAGAAAGATAAACTTCTGATTGCTATGTCCTAGAAAATCATAAGTAATCTTAGTAAATAATAAGTAAAACCAAACTTAGATATAATAACCATAACTATTTTCCACAGATCCTATAATGTGATGAGTTTTTCGTAGTTTGGCAGGTTCCCCAATAGTACTATATAGCCTAAGTACCATTAGGATGGACCTGCATGGGCTACTACTCAAAACATTTCATGACCCGCTTCTGAATAATCGAATACGAGTCGGATACATCCAGCCTATGTTGGAAGACACAACAAAGTAAGTTGTACAATTCTAAGAAGAACTCCAAGTGATAAGGTAAAAGTAATACATCACAACATCTAAACGTCCCAGAGTATATCATAATACACCACCATAGGTTCTATCCATTACTACACCTTCTAAACTAATACTGGAGACAAATTCGGATACAGAATATAAAGGGTGAAATCCAACCACAAATTACAATACAAGACAGAAAGTAAAGTCTGCTAAAATGAAACTGGTCTAAATCTCCTTAGCATCTAAGTCTTGGGTAGTGTCATTCTGCTCCGCTATGGCTCCGGGCTCCGACCCATAATAGGTATCACATATGGCCTCAAGCTCACTTGCAACATATCCAGTCAAAAGCGGATCAAAGTACAATATATGATAATGAAACAAGTACAACATGATGAATAAGTAAAGTACAAGAGAACAGGATGAGCATGAAAAGTAAATGCATAATCTGAGCCTGAACATGAATATGTAAACAATAAATCCTGACATGTGATTTGATTTGAAGTACATACTAGAATATATGATCGGCTGGGATAAGCACATGAACAAGCATAAGGAAAGGTACGACTTAGAATCCCACGTGCACGATGTGAGAACTAAGTCATCATGTAATGTTATAGGTTGGGCTTTGGTCACATATCTGTAGTACTTTTCCTTTCCAGATACAAGTAAAGAACATAAACTAGAGTACAAGACCATATCGTATAACAATGTGTCCAATATAAAAAGAACATGACATAAAATAAATGAGACAAGATCATAGAATGTACTTGCTTTGCTCTGGAAGATCGAGAATAGACAAGGAATAATCTTTAAGCCCACATGGATCCATTAGGGTTTTAATTAGAATCTAAATGATGGCAACTAACTTAATCCATAAGCTAACTGTTTATATTTTTTTGTGTGGGAACTCCCACTTTTATTCATAAAGGCTCAAAATGTCGAAGCCTATACAAGTATACCCCTAGGCACAAAATATCGACGCCTATACAAGTATACCAACAAAAGCTGAAAACAGGAGGTTATGAGAGAAGAGAAACCCAAAAGTCTGTCTGACCATGCTTACAGACGTTCCTGATCTTACCGTACTGCCTGCGGACCTCCCTTATTATCTTTTCGACGTTATACTGGTGGCCCTCGTATCTCGCCTTGTTACGATTTTTCCATAAGACCCACGTGGTAGCTGCGACAACGAACTGATGTTCGTAGGAAACTGGTGCTCAAGCAGCTAATAGATCGTTGAAGCACCCACCTCCATGAGCCTGACTGCATCGTTGTGACAGCACTCGCCATACCCTGACTGCTAGTTCCCCCTGACAGAGGATGTGATCGACGGTTTCCATCTGACGCTCTGAGCAGCAATTGCATGCAGACGCTAAGCTGAACCCAAGCAGATGTTGGATCGTTGAGCACCTCTAGAGGGGGGTGAATAGAGTGCGTGTGTGCAGCGGAAATATAATCACCAATTAAAAAATTAAACTATGGCAGATATGTAAGAGACAGTAAATAAAGATAGGAGAATCAAACTCAGTGACACAGCGATGTATACTGGTATCCCTCTGAGAGGACTAATCCAGTCTCGAGTACTCTTGCTCGATGTTAATCCACTATGGCACAAGCTTTAACTAAGAGCTTGCAATCTCTTACAACACCGTGCTTGGTGACAAGCGCACGACCGACTTCACAACACCGTGCTTGGTGGCGAGCGCACGACCAGCTCCACAACAGAAAAGTTGTTGAAACTTGAACGACCTCTTACAACTCTTTAGTAACCAAAAGACTCTAAATCAACTCTGATAGTACTGGCTTTTGGCTAAGAGATGTGTAGGTGAGATTTGAAAATCTTAGATCGTTTAGAAAATACTTGAATAGTAGAGAAGAGAAGATGAAGAATGAATTGATGATTTGAAGTGAAAAGTTCTTCTCTATTTATAGGTGTTTTCACCAACCGAACTCGGGCAGAACTCGGACAGAGTTCGGGTGCAAATATCTCGCAAAATAGACGTTGCTCGCAGATTTGGAGGCAACTGAAGTTTGAATACAAACTGACCGAACTCGGGCCGAACTCGGCTGGGAGTTCTGTCAGGAGATATTTTAAAAATCTTTTGTAAAAACAGTTTTCAAACTGGTTTTTGGTTATTTGTAAAATCATTTGAAAAGAATAT
The DNA here is from genome assembly GCA_029216955.1 of Iris pallida. NCBI lineage: Eukaryota > Viridiplantae > Streptophyta > Magnoliopsida > Asparagales > Iridaceae > Iris > Iris pallida. Next base: position 1,389,426 of record JANAVB010022800.1, read on the forward strand.
TTTCGAAATATGTTTTTAAAATATTTGTAACCGAAAATACGAAAGGGTAAAAATAGGATTCTAGAAAGGAGGACAATTTTAACCCTAAGCCAGTATTACCATAATTGATTTTACAAAGTAATTCCTAGACTCAATAAAATGTAAAATACAGAATAAAAGTAGAAAAGAGTCTTCAGAAGATTTTGATGACTTTGACGCTTTGATTTATGCAGTACATCGTCCGTTGAATATGATTTCATGCATCCTGAAATAGTTAGCAGCATTTTCTATATTTTGTGTATTGACTAAAGTATATGTTGATTATCGAAATCGGGTGTGACCGTGGAATGGGCCAACAATCTCCCCCATTTTGATAATTGACAAACTTGAGTCTATACCAAAATATATTTATATCAAATAGAACAAAATAACAAAAATACCTGAAAATTGAGAAAATTTTTGTTTTGGATTCTTGCGTTTGGTATATACTCTTTTTCTCCCCCTTTGTCAAGTAGTAAAATGAATAGGCTCCCCCGTAAATCATGAAGCCAACAATAGAATAGACAAGACAAAGTGAAGTAAAAAGAAGTAATCACAGCATAGACAACTGGAATAAAATGAACTATGTCATAATAAACTGAAATATCATAGAGGTTCCACTAATAATCCAAAAAGTACAACTGATAAAGTCTAACTGAAACAGTTTAGACATGAAATAAAATAAAAACTACTACATAAACTGCATAAACTAACCAAAACTAAATCCACTATCCCATGGCTGAATCCACATCACATCGCTGGGTCGTCCGCACCGGGAGGATCATGAGGAAAATAAGCAATGGTCGGGTCGAAATACTGAAAAGTGACCTCATCAGTAAAACGAGGACCAGGGAAAGCCGGGTGTGGAAGGATAGTGAGTGGACGGACTGGATCCTGAACCAGGCTGTAGTGGAGATCGGCAATACTGTTTTTCAGCACCTGGGCCTGAGAAATGTGCCGGAACTCGGAGTCCTGATAACGTTGCGTGGAAACGGCAACGAAATCATCAAACCGCTGGTAGAATGCCTGATCAAGTCCTGGGGCAGGGGCCGGAGCAGGATGAGCATCAGCTGGAGGGGCCTCAGCATCAGCAGCAGGGACAACAGGGGCAGCACCAGGAGGTTGAGGAAACCGACGAGAGCGGGTCAACTCAACAGGTGGAGAAGAAATGGCACACGTTTCAAGATCAATCTCAAAACGTCGAAATATACTAGCAAGGTGCATAGGAAAGACTAGGTTCCTACCTGCATTCTTGCAGTTGAGCATCCAAGACATCATAGTTTTTGGAACGGAGAAAGGAATTCCAAAATGAATGTGATAAAGAGCAGAAAGTTCCAAAAATGTAACTTCATCGGTAGAGCCTTTCTTCGGAAGAAGGGCCGAGAAAATCATACGATGAAGCTCGTAAAAAGTTTGGTTTAGATGTCTAGAAAAGATTCTCCGGGGAGGAGGAGTAGGGTGACAAATCAATTCCCTAAAGGAAGCTAAAGTGACATCGGCAGGGAATTGAACATGGTGGATGTCAACAAGTGCATCACCAAGATCAGGAACGTGAAAGTATTCACTGATATCGGTGGCGCTAAATTCTAATTCCTGTCCAGCAATGCAGGAATAGAAATTCCCGTTTTATTTTACTTGCAAATTGCAGTAAAACATACGGACTGCATTGTCGTAAATGCTATCTTGGACCTCGAAAAAGTCGCGGAATCCAAGTTGATCAAAAACAGGAGCATATTCAAAGAAAGTTGTAAAATTGACGAAGGCTCCAGCACAAATACGACGAAGAGAGAAAGAATCAAACCAGAGATCGGAGAAGTCTTTGTCGGGAAACAAGTGCTATCATATTCCTCGGGATCTCTAGGTTTGGCTGGACTAAAGAGACTTGCCGGAGTGTAGTCGGATGAGGAGGAAGCACCTTGAGAAGAATTTCCTCGTTGACGTTTCGGAGCCATGAGGAAGAAGATCGCCCAATTGAACTTGTCGACTCCTTGCAAAGAAGGAGGAGGAAGGATTTCTAGTAGGAGATGGAAGTATTCCACGTTTTGGTGTGGAGAAAAAGTGGAAGAAAGGATGAATTAAATAGGTGCTAGGGCCGGCTGTTCGGTTCTGGAACCATCACAGCGCCGACCGAACTCGGTCCGAACTCGGTCAGAGTTCGGGCCGAGTTCGGCCACTTGCATTCCCGAGACAGTCAAAGCTGTCAGGTAAATAAAGACTGTAAAAAGTAACATTTGACTAGTTTATTAAATAACTGCTATTATTTTCGGGTTAACTATAGGGGTTGTCCCAGCTAACGGTGGTTCACCGGGGAACTCTTAAGTACCGCTTCGCTTCGACCGTAGCCGTGGTGACAGACATACCCTTTGTAAGTTTGTCCCCAAAAATAATTTTTATTAAATAATAAATTGTCAAGTCATAAATACAGTTTTAATTACCATATGTTTTAAGAATCCGAGAATTCAAGAATGCCGAGCTCACGCCTCAAGATGTTAAAACGGTCTTCAGCCAATGGTTTAGTGAAAATATCAGCTAGTTGATGTTCAGTATCAATAAATTCTAAGCAAATATCCCCGTGTTGTTGATGATCACGTAAAAAATGATGTCTAACTTCTATGTGCTTTGTGCATGAATGACAGATAGGGTTCTTAGTCAAATTAATTGCACTAGTGTTATCACAATAAATAGGAACATTTGTATAGTGCAGATTGTAGTCCTCTAAGGTTTGCTTCATCTACAAAATTTGAGCACAACAGCGTCCTACGGCGATATACTCAGCCTCAGTTGTTGATAATGCTACTGAATTTTGTTTCTTGCTAAACCAAGAGACTAAGGCCTTTCCTAAGAAATGACATGTGCCACTGGTACTTTTACGGTCCACTTTGCATCCAGCAAAATCCGCATCCGAGTAACCTATAAGGTCAAAGGATTTGGTTTTGGGATACCATAAGCCAACTGTAGAAGTTCCTTTAAGGTATCGGAAGATACGCTTAACGGCACTAAGATGTGATTCCTTAGGGTTTGCCTGATATCGTGCACATATACAAACACTAAACATAATATCAGGGCGACTAGCAGTTAAATATAATAAACTACCAATCATACCTCGATACTTACGCTGATCAACAGGTTTGCCACTTTCATCAGTATCAAGCTTTGTAGATGTAGCCATAGGAGTCCCAATTGGCTTTACATTCTCGAAGTCGTACTTCTTCAGTATGTCCTTCGTGTACTTGGCTTGGTTGATGAATGTTCCGTTTGAGTGTTGTTTGATTTGCAATCCTAGGAAGAAATTCAGCTCTCCCATCATGGTCATCTCAAATTCACTCTGCATACACTTGGCAAATTCTTGACAGAGTTGTTCATTAGTAGAACCAAAGATAATGTCATCTACATAAATTTGCACTAGAAGTATATCATTATTCATGGATTTAATAAAAAGAGTAGTATCAATCTTGCCTTTAGAAAATCCATTATCAAGTAAGAAGGCGCTTAGGCGTTCATACCAAGCACGAGGTGCTTGTTTGAGTCCATAAAGTGCTTTCTTAAGCTTGAAAACATGATCAGGTTTTTGAAAATCTTCAAAACCAGGGAGTTGTTTCACAAAAACCTCTTCTTTCAAATAACCATTTAAAAATGCGCTTTTCACGTCCATTTGAAACAGTTTGAAATCATTAAAACAAGCAAAAGCGCAAAACATGCGGATGGCTTCTAGTCTAGCAACAGGAGCATAGGTCTCATCATAATCAATTCCTTCTTCTTGATTATAACCTTGTGCAACTAGACGTGCTTTGTTGCGTAGAACTTGTCCATCTTCACTAAGTTTATTTCGGAACATCCATTTGGTACCAATTATCGATTGACCAATAGGTTTAGGAACGAGTTCCCAAACTTGGTTTCTCTCAAATTGATTAAGTTCCTCTTGCATGGCAGAAATCCAAAATTCATCAGAAAAAGCCTCATCAACATTCTTAGGTTCTATTTGTGAAATAAATGCTACATTAGCTGCTACTTCAGAATCTCTAAGAGATGAACGAGTACTTACACCTTTGGATACATCACCTATTATGAGAGTTTCTGGATGATCTGGTTTGAATCTCAATGATTCGAATCTTTGGGCCATACCTTTCACAAGGCTCTTCTCAGTTCCTGCATCTTCGGAACTTTTATCAGTTCTTGCCTCTTGGGTAGGATCTTTCTCAGAACTCTTCTTTGTCTTTGTAGGTGCATCTTCATCATCACTGTCGCTAGATCTATGACTATTCAACTCATCAAAGGTAACATTAATACTTTCTTCAACAATCAAAGATCTTTTATTAAAAATTCTATATCTCTTACTCTTAGCAGCATATCCGAGAAATATCCCGTCATCTGCTTTGGAGTCGAACTTACCCAAGTTATCCTTGGTGTTCAGGATGAAACAGCGACAACCAAAAACTTTAAAGTAAGAAATGTTTGGAATTCTTCCAAACCAAAGCTCATATGGTGTTTTCTTCGAGATAGGTCGAATTAATACCCTATTTAAAATATGACAGGCTGTACTAACAGCTTCTGCCCAAAAATATTTAGGAAGATTATGCTGATTAAGCATGACTCTAGCCATTTCGCTTAGAGTACGGTTCTTCCGCTCCACAACACCATTCTGTTGGGGAGTTCTAGGACAAAAAAATTCGTGGTAATATCCACTATCATCACAAAACTTTTTGAAATCAGAATTTTCGAATTCGCCACCATGATCACTTCGGATACGAGTAATCATGAAGTCTTTTTCGTTTTGTACCTTTTTACAAAATATCTGAAATTCAAAAATAGCATCACTTTTGTTTGATAAAAAGTAAACCCATGTAAAACGAGAGAAATCATCAACAATGACAAAAGCATAGAGTTTACCGCCAAGACTAGCGTCTCTACTTGGACCAAATAAATCCATATGAATCAACTGTAAAGGTCTCGAAGTACTTACAGCGTTGATGGATTTAAAAGAAGACCTATGTGCTTTGTTCTTTTCACAGTCAGCACATACCATGTCTCTCTTGAATGGAATTTCTGGGAGTCCTTTTACCAACTTCTTTGTGTTCAGACGTGAGATAGTATCCATGTTTGCATGTCCTAGTCTCATGTGCCATAGCCAGCTTTCATCTTGATTGGCTACTAGGCACCTTCCTGCATTATTAGTATTCTCCAAAAAGAAAACATAAATATTGTCTTCTCTAATCCCTTTATATACGGGATCACCAGATGACATATCATATATGGTACATTTATCTTTCACAAAGTTGATACCATAACCATTATCTGCCAAATAACTTATGCTCAATAGGTTATGTTTCAATTCAGTTACTGGACAAACATCCTTTATTATTGGGTAAGGAGAAATACCTACAGTACCATTACCTATAATATCACCTCTCAAGTTATTTCCGAAGGAGACGTATCCTTCTTTCTTCATCGATAGTGTAGCGAATAAAGATGCATCACCAGTCATGTGTCGCGAACATCCGCTATCGAGGATTCATTTGCTTCTAGCATGAGAGGGTTGAGGGTCCACCTACAAAACAAGTAGATGAATCCTTTGGTACCCATTTTCTGAAGGGTCCATGCTGATTAGCTTTAGGTCTCCAGACTAAAGTATGGTTATTAACAAGCTTTCTTGTAAGACAATATTGTGATATGTGTCCGTGTGTACCACAATAAGTGCAAGTCAGTTTAGAACCAGATGTGGTTGAAACTGTGTTCACATGCTTGTTTTGTTTCTTGGAGAACCTATAAGTGAAAGCATGATGATACTCGTGTTTCTTCTGTGCTTTCTTGTTTTTAGTCCTCTTAGGTGTATGCTTTGCATTAGGACTAAAATTAGGCTGTGTTACAGGCAGTTCCTGTTTGCCTAACTTGATTTCTAACTTTTTAGAAATCGCAATAGACTCTTCATATTTAGCAGTCATAACTGAGAGTCTCTGTTCTGTTACTAAGTACATCATCTTCTCTGTGTCATACAGTTTTTGCATCTTACCATAATCTCTTTCTTTCTTTTGAATAGTGAGGATAGCCTCATGATAGTCTACCTTGAGTTTGGCTATCTCTTCCGTGTTACCGGTAGTAGACGTCTCTTTAATATCTTGAATAAGATTGGACAGTCTAGCTAACTCGGTTGTGTATGCCTTAATCTCTTTTCGAGATTGCTTATACTTGTCAAGCACATTTTTGTGTTCTTCAAGTAAATTGCTAAAGGCATTTTCTAACTCATCGAAAGTAAATTCATCATATAGAGGGTTTGAAGATACCTTGTCAAATGCCATAAGACAGACATTTGCATTGCCGCAGGGTCTATCCTCTTCTTCAGAATCACTGGCGTCGCTTTCACGCCAGATACTTGTGTTGGCATACTTTCGACCAGTTGTAGCTTTTCTGCTTGATCTTGATCTGTCATATGGACTGCTCTTCTTGGTAGCTGGACAGTCCTTCTTCATGTGCCCTGATTTCTTATATCCAAAGCATATGGTTTCATCTTCATTGCTTTCTTGGACGTCTTTCTTCTTTCTGCTTGTAAACTTTAGATACTTTCTGAAGTTCTTCACAAGTAGGGCTTGTTCATCACCACTTGAGGATTCTTCATCGGAATCGTTGTATGTCGCCTTTCTTGTATGAGCTTTGAAGGCAATAGTTTTCTCCTTTGGTGTTGCTTCTTCAAAATCTTGCAAGTCGAGTTCATGGGTCATGAGCTTGCCCATCAAAGTTTCCAACGACATTGTGGTGAGGTCGTTTCCTTCAATAATTGTTGTGGCCTTTGGATTCCAATTCTTTGTTAGAGCCCGCAGCACCTTTCTAATCTTCTCGTGATTGCTGTAATCTTTTCCAAGAGATTGGAGAGGATTAGTTATATCAAGGAAACGAGTAAACATCTGTGTAATTGACTCACCGGGTTTCATCTTAAAAGATTCATATTCCTGAGTCAATCTACTAATTTTGGATTCTTTCACTTGGGAAGTCCCTTCATGGGTTACCTCAAGAAGTTTCCAAATTTCGTGAGACGTCTTGCAGGTTGAAACTCTGTTGAACTCGGTTTTGTCAATTGCACAGAATAGTGCATTGATGGCTCGAGCATCAAGACTAGCCTTTGCTTTTTCAGCATCGGTGTACTTGTCATGCGGCTTTTCCATAAGAATACCTTCAACCACTGTAGGTGGTGGTTTCTTATACCCATCAATGACTATTAACCAAAGATCAAAATCTAGAGACTTAAGAAAGAAAGTCATACGTGTTTTCCAGTAAGTGTAATTTGTTCCATCAAATAGGGGAGGTCTATTTGTGGATTGCCCTTCACCGTTGAATATAGATTTCACGGCTGCCATATATATACTCTCTAGGGTATGTTATATAAGAATATAACCTGCTCTGATACCAATTGTTGGATCGTTGAGCACCTCTAGAGGGGGGGTGAATAGAGTGCGTGTGTGCAGCGGAAATATAATCACCAATTAAAAAATTAAACTATGGCAGATATGTAAGAGACAGTAAATAAAGATAGGAGAATCAAACTCAGTGACACAGCGATGTATACTGGTATCCCTCTGAGAGGACTAATCCAGTCTCGAGTACTCTTGCTCGATGTTAATCCACTATGGCACAAGCTTTAACTGAGAGCTTGCAATCTCTTACAACACCGTGCTTGGTGACAAGCGCACGACCGGCTTCACAACACCGTGCTTGGTGGCGAGCGCACGACCAGCTCCACAACAGAAAAGTTGTTGAAACTTGAACGACCTCTTACAACTCTTGAGTAACCAAAAGACTCTAAATCAACTCTGATAGTACTGGCTTTTGGCTAAGAGATGTGTAGGTGAGATTTGAAAATCTTAGATCGTTTAGAAAACACTTGAATAGTAGAGAAGAGAAGATGAAGAATGAATTGATGATTTGAAGTGAAAAGTTCTTCTCTATTTATAGGTGTTTTCACCAACCGAACTCGGGCAGAACTCGGACAGAGTTCGGGTGCAAATATCTCGTAAAATAGACGTTGCTCGCAGATTTGGAGGCAACTGAAGTTTGAATACAAACTGACCGAACTCGGGCCGAACTCGGCTGGGAGTTCTGTCAGGAGATATTTTAAAAAACTTTTGTAAAAACAGTTTTCAAACTGGTTTTTGGTTATTTGTAAAATCATTTGAAAAGAATATTTTCGAAATATGTTTTTGAAATATTTGTAACCGAAAATACGAAAGGGTAAAAATAGGATTCTAGAAAGGAGGACAATTTTAACCCTAAGCCAGTATTACCATAATTGATTTTACAAAGTAATTCCTAGACTCAATAAAATGTAAAATACAGAATAAAAGTAGAAAAGAGTCTTCAGAAGATTTTGATGACTTTGACGCTTTGATTTATGCAGTACATCGTCCGTTGAATATGATTTCATGCATCCTGAAATAGTTAGCAGCATTTTCTATATTTTGTGTATTGACTAAAGTATATGTTGATTATCGAAATCGGGTGTGACCGTGGAATGGGCCAACAGCAGACGCTAAGCTGAACCCAATAGTGAGCAGATTGTCATCAGTGGGGAGCTTTTTCTTAAATGCCCTCCAAAGGAGGATGGACCATTCTTGGGGATGCAATTCTGCGAGAAGGCTGCAATGATTGGAGAAGGCGTCCCATGACCACGGGCCACCTATCTGGCCGATCGCACGGAGAAGCATCCCGAATTTTCGGCCGACCATCTCAGCTCATCTGCTTCGTTATCTTCAGACCTCGACGACGGATGCAATCTTCAGCCTCATTTTTGGCCCACTCACGGACTTTGGCCCAATTCTAGTCGTTCCCCGAGTAGTCCCACAAATCCTTGATCTTGCTGTTCCTCCGGCCCGATGGCGGGTTGGGGAGCAGGGATTCACTAGCCCAACGTTCCAGGAAGGTCGATGATTCTCCATCACCCAAATGAAGGTGGATCTCCGGTTCGGCAATAGTGCGGTAGATGAGCATACGACGCCACGCTGAGGATCTGCTGTTGGGGATGGCCCGAGACGGGTGAATGTGCTTGTAATATCTAGCCTTCATGAATCTAACCCATAGGTTCTGATTCGTACGAAGCTTCCACCACAGCTTCATCGAGAAGGCATCCACAATGTGAGAAAGTTTAGTGAAGCCCATGCCCCCTTCCTCGGTTGGTCTAGCCATGGTGTCCCATAAGCTAACTGTTTATATATATATATATATATATATATATATATATATATATATATATATATATATATATATATATATATATATATATATTTATTTATTTATTTATTTATTTATTTATTTATTTATTTATTTATTTATATATTTATTTTTTTTAAAAAAAATTTATATATATATATATATATATATATATATATATATATATATATATATATATATATATATATATATATATATAACTTGGATAGATAGTTACTAGCAATAAAAGTATATAACCATATAGTTACTAACTAACAGAAAATAAGTTTAGTAACCTTCACAACAAAATAGTCTATAAAATATTACTACTAAGTTTATCAAAATTAAGCTGAAATGATAATTTAACAATCTTACTAAAATACTCTAAAATTCATATCAGCCTACAGTCCACAACACTAGCCCAGACAAATACTATTAATACTACTGCAGCTGATTTCCTCCTATAGCCTACTAACAGGCAGCCCAACACAACTCAACCCTGTCTAGCCCATCCTCTTCTCTACAGTACTGCTTATCAACAATCTCAATACAACTCATAATATAGAAGGCCACATACATGACCAAAACCCAATTAATAGTGTATTCAACAAGATACAACTAAAGCCTACCAGATTTATACAATTCATATTTTAACAAAATTATATATACAAAGCCCAGGAAAATTATATACAACTGAGACACCACCCAATGCCAAATATTCACATAGCTTGGTTGTTCATCCTAACTCAACTCGAAGCCCAAGCTCCACAGTCTACAGAAGCCATTTCTTGCTATAACTAGCTTCATTAGTTTGAACTTCCCATTTGTGTCAAGCCCAAACTCTAATTCCAAACAGTTTAGTAGAATATAAAAAACAAAGGCTCAATAAAACTGTCCCCAGCTGAGTATTTAGCAGAACATTTGAAATTAATGTTCAGTTCAACAATTCGATTCAAACGTTCTGCTAAGCATGCAGACTCGACTGTCCAACATAGGTACGCCATTGCAACCTTCCAGTTTCAGTCGGTCTCCTAGGATGCGACACTTCAACACCCCGACATGAACACACATCCGGACACGAACAGAACCTTTGACACTGTCACGCCCCATTACCAAAATACGGGGACGGATATCGGCCAGCTACATCGTATAAGGTAAGAATACGTCATACGGTGATGACGGCTGTCAATCTTGTTGGGTATCCTAGCATGCAATCAATCTATGGCCTAAATCCGATCTCATATCCACGGGCAATAACAATAAAATAACAGCAAGAGAGATAATCACAGGGAAAGCAGGAAATACTCATATGATAATCAAGAGTCTATATTACAGGATAATAATGTAGACGAGTATACCTTCCCACAGTTCCTAGCATGGTCTAGAACTGAAGCACATCCTCCAAGTCAAGTCTGGAAGATCCACAGGGTCTGTCACTGGCAATCTCGAAACAATCCAGGGTTGGTCAGGCCAACCGCATCAAGTACCAGAAAGAAAGGCTCAAGGACAGGCAAAAAAAAGCTACCGGGATAAAATAATGACAAGAAAAGCATATATGAACAATAAATGAGGGCAAGAATCGTATGGTACCAATGCACGATAACAATCCACAACTAATGTAGCTAAATAACCAACAATCATCACAGTCTCCCTAACATCCAATAATACCTGCATCGCCAACTGGAAGTCAACATCAGCCAGCTTTGCAAGCAACAAGCCAAATAATTTAGGAAAATAAGCAGCCATTGAAATGCCTACGACTTTCTATGTTGAAGTTGGGTTACCCCAACAATGCAAAAAATAGGAATCCTCAAATCGTGCCGATCCAGCCTAGCTAGCTGGGCTAAGTATAACAAGACTAGATAAGCACCGGTCCTTCGCAAGGCCACCGTGCGAGCAAGATAAGCATGTAGTACTTAGTACATAAAGTAGTCGGATACTGCCATCCTTTGGTAACAATATCTGTGGTGGCCAGCCAAAATAAATGGACTAGTACTGCACGGCCTCGAGATTTCGTTCCCTCCCAATGCTTCTACCAGTTTATGTTGCCTAGATTATCCATACATTTATCCGAAATCACATGTCGTGGTCACATGATCATCCTCCTAGATGTCGTACCTCAGTAGAGAAATGCTAAGTAAGAATCAACTTCTGCACCTATAGTCCCAGTTGTGATTCATTCTCAGTGTTATGCAAGAAGCAAGCAATCAATCATGACCACGCTAAGACTATAGGCCAACTACCGAGGTACATGTACAGGTAATCATGTCATATAGCTAGAATATCAAGATTGTACCACAGTGCAATATAATCAGGGAGATAGCACCTTAAAGAGCCAGTAGACAAGGCCAGTACCACAAATGGTAAGCTGGAATCATAGCACAAATACACGTGGTATTGTCAAGAACAAGGACAATCAATCAGTCACATGAAGTCATCTGCCCACATCGTGGCATGGATATTCAATCAGGTGCATGGTCGGAATCTCTACTAGAATAGCATCTCAAGTACACATAGGAGCCTACAGCTTTAATCATCAAGTCGGTCTATCCATCGGATCAATCTATCAGGAGTCTCCCATCTACGATGGACTAAATATCATGTCAGAAAAGACGATCACCAGATATTAAGCTAATCACTATAATCAATTCTAGGTCCTCTGGCTCACAAGAATCCTCTGAATCAATGATCACAAGCTATCAAGAAATAAGCCTCTCAACTACCAAGATATAGCAATCGTACCAGATTTTGGGCGCTTGAGAAGTCGAGTAAAAATTATATAATAATACCCTCTATATTCTCCTCGTTTCGCGAAACACTTGCACAATCATCAACATCCAGGAATCCACATAGTTATATATGATAAAACTGAACATCATCAAAAGAAATGGCAACAATATCCAAGAGTCCATAAGAGTCTATCAAATCAATATCCCGGGAATCATACTTCATATAATAGTCAATCCTTAGACATATCCAATGTCACAATCCCGATACATAGGACAACTGTTAGCCCTATCTAGCTAGACTAGGATAACTCCTAGAATGAATGGTCAGGAGACAAGAATATATTAATTAATGTCGCCGAAAAAATGGCAAGGATTGCATGAACCGCTCTGGAGCTTATCCATAACCCTTAAACCAAACAAGGAACAGGGTTGCAAACCGTCTCCCGAGTGGAACCGCGCTCCTCATGCTATCCGACGGACAAGACAGGTCAAGTAGCTAGGCGACTAATCTAGTCATGAGTCTACCTAGCAGGTACTGGAATCAGGTAAACTATACTACGATAAACGTGCATAAGTTTGGTTCAGCAAACCAAAGGAACGGTTCTGCCCAAATCGGGAATTCTGGAAAAAATCGACAGAATCTCCTTTATATTCTGGACGGGAGCTCCCAGCGAATTGGGGCTAAATCCACTCGGCACAAGCCACCGCAAAATCGCAAACCGAGAACACTAAGTCCCGGGTTCCATCAGTACTACAATGCGTACTGGAAACCAAACCATAGTCGAGAACACTAAATCTCGGCCTCCAGCAGTACTACGATGCGTACTGGGTGTCAAGCCAACATAAGCAACAAGAATCATCACGCAGGATGCATCACGGTCCCACAGTCATACCCAAGCCGCAAGCACTGTCACAGAAAATAGTTAGCCAAAGACGTTACCCGACAGCGAGTCGGACACGGGGCATATGGGGACAATCCATACAAGTGAGTCATGCTCATGTCCTCAGAGGTGTGGATGACCCGTCCGAGTTCGTCCGATACGGCTTGACCCGGTATCGAACCAAGCTATCCTAAGTTATCATCATGGCAGTTCTACTACTATGCTACACTAATCATTGTTATACATTTGTAATTACAATTGCATTAAATACAATTAAATCTAGGAGGAGGGCAAGAGTCATCGATGAGCAAGGGATACTTGCCTAGAGGGCTCGTCTAGGTAAGCAAGTCTACGGCGATCAGGATCCAAGCTAGCACGTCCATCGAGGTCCTCAAAACACAAAATAAACAATCATCAGTATTAAATAATAAATTAATGGAATAATCACAAGAGATGGCAGGAGGGTATACCGCGTAGGTCCCGCACGCAGTACAGGGATCTAACACAGAAACTGAGGCATGCATATCGATACGGACATGCAAACCGAGATGCGCACATACATCGAGACGTGCATGAGAATCGAGATGACACGAATATCGAGACAAATAAGAAATAGAATGTACACGTAAATTGAGACGTGTACACAGATCGATACGGGCACACAAACTGAGACGTGCATGTATATCGAGATGATACAAGATACAAATTGGCACGCAAATCAATGTAGTACTCAAATCAGTACGTGCACGCAAATTGAAGCAACACGAAGTAGGCACAAAGTTGAGACACAAAAATTAAGGCAATACATAAATCGAGATAGCACGGTGCCCAAGGCAGCGCGGGGCTCGAGGCGACCCACTGCCCAAGGCAGCACGTGAATCGAGGTGGCACGAGAATCGAGACATCACACAAATTAAGGTGCACGTCCCGAGAAGCACGGAAAAAGAGGGGACACACAAATTGAGGTAGAATAAAGCCCGAACAGTGCGGGGCCCAAAGTGTCCCATTGCTCGAGGCATGTACGAAGCTCGAGGCATGTATCCCGAAGCAGATCGAGAAAGGGAGAGAGGAGAGTGGCAGGAACCCTCACCGGCTGAGGAGCTACGGCTGTGTAGCACGGGCCGTCGGAAAAAAATGAGAAAATGGGGAGGCGAATGAGCTGGGGGCAACCGGAGGAGCTCGACGGGGCTCGACCAGGCCGGGCGGCTCTACGGTAGAGGAATGACAGCTGCGGCAGAAGCTTACGGCCGGAGAAGAACAGAGATGGGGAGAGCGACGGAGGTCGTCACCGGCGCATGGGTGGAGACGACGGCGGCAAAGATGGGAGGCGGTGGCCATGGTGGTGGTGGTCGCAGAGGTGCTGGTGGAGGTGGCGGCCGTCGGAGACGCCGGGGACGAGCGGGAGCTCGAGAGGGAGAAAGGAGAATAAGAGTGTGGGAGAGACACTGAGCGGGAAAGAAGATAAGAGGGAGGGGCCTGGCGGCTGAGCCAAAGGAGAGGGGAGAGAGTGAGCTCGGGAAAGAGAGGGGGGAGTCTTCCAGAGAGGGAGAGAGGTGCGTGAGTGAGAGAGAGAGAGAGGCTAGGGTTAGGGTTAGGGTTAGGGTGTCTAGGGAGAGAGGGAAGGTGAGGTGGGCGGCTGAAGGATAGATCAGAAGAGAGAGAGTTAGGTAGGGAATGGAGAGGGAGTGGGCTGCTCTCCATAGAAGGGAAAAGAGTTAGGGTTTGGGGAGGGTAGATGTAGGAACAAATAATAATAATAATAATAATAATAATAATAATAATAATAATAGAAATGAGGATAAAATCCACCTCCAAGAAAATAATAATAAAATTTTTAAGAATACCTAAATTTAAAATCCTCAAAATACAAAAATACAGTCATATAACTATTTTTAAAATAGGGATTTGACAGACACGTACACGAACTGGACACGAATAGAACTGCACCCCCGCATTCCAACCTCAATTTTGACCAAGACTCTAATCAATACAAAGCATAGAATAATGTGTATCTCTAACATAAAGAGAGTAGAACATTAACTGAGTTAATAGTTTTGAATCTGGAGAGAAAACATAACTGGACACGTCCCTACAAGTTCAATTAAAATTCGAAAGCTCTGTTGGCACAATTCTCAAACAGCTGCCACGCACAAAAGAGAAAGGGTTTCTTTAGAGAAATGACATTGGCTCTAAGAAAATTTTAAGAAAAATTATCAAGAACCAAAACAACCAAAGGATCTCAGATCAGACACTTACAATTGATTACGAATGCCGAATTCTTTGCCTCTACTCAAATGATCAATGTCCTCCCGATCGAATGTCTATTGTTCCAACATTCACCGAATTTGATCGAACAAGCCGAGAACGAGTAGGTCAATCTCGATTTGTGCTCTTCTCCTAGATCACATCGATTTACAGATCATGAGAAATCATCAGAGCATTCCCTATTAAGGATCGAATCAAGAACTTACCAAGAATTGGAACCGATCGGATATAGGAAGACGACGAACTCGCTCTGGTGTTCGTCGGTAAAGAAGAAGAAGAAGAGTCATCGACGGAACTGAAACGGCGAGCTCGCGGAGAAGAAGAATTGCCGCCATGAGATGACCGCACAGTCGTACGTCGCCGAGAATAGCAATGTGCCGCCTGGAGATGTCTGGTTTAGCCGCCGCTTGCCGGAATGGAACCCTCTGCCATGGCTGGACTTGAGAATTTTTAGGGTTAGGATTCGTGAAGAATTTGGGGAGAGGGAAGGAGTGAAGTGAATCCACACAAAATGAAAGAGAGAGAGAGAGAGATGTGAGTTTAAATAGGTCAGAAGAGGGTGGTGTTAATTGAAAAAAGGGAAAGAGTAGTTGGTGGAAAAACGAAAATTAGTTGCTCTTTCAAATGAATTAGCAGCTGTTATTTCAAATGAAATTGGTAGTTGCTATTTCATCAAAACCGAAAGAGGGAAAAATATTGGGATTAGCTTAATCATATTTATAAGATAAACCTTATTACAACTCTTCTTCTTTCCTAAATATAAGAGTATTTTTATTAAAACACAAAATTGATATTCCACAAAATATATAAAATAATTATTTTTTAAAATGGTAGAAAAATACTAAATTTATTAATCTCATGAAAGGCGGGGTTACACACGGGAAGGTAAGACTCAAGTCACAAGCAAGGACACAAAAAAGCTATCGGAATCTTGTGATTGTGGACCGCAAGGAGGGCTGCTATCACTGTGGCAAAAGGGGTCATATCAAAAGGAACTGCATCAAGCTCAAAGATGAGAAGATCAAAGGTAAGGACGATCAGGAGGATCTCACAGCAATGAGAAATATCATCATCGTAACGACCGACACAGAGGAATCTTGTGGCATGTGTCATGACGGCAACTTGGTCATGGACACGGGGGCGTCGTATCATGCCACTTCATAGTGGATGATCTTCAGTGGCAAGTTTGGACGTGTGAAGATGGGCGACAAGGGGACTGCTGCAGTTGTAGGCATCGGTGATGTGCACTTGACGACGGAGTTTGGTGAGAAGTTCGTCCTTAAGGGTGTGCGATATGTACCGAGTTTGTGCGTATAACTTGATTTCGATAGGGAGGCTGGCAGATGATGGTTGTCGTAGTTTGCTTGGGGACAAAGATTGGATGCTCGATGCAATTTGTGTTGTGGGATGTACAAGCTCAAGCCGCTGAGTTGTACAGGCAGGCCACAGACACCGGATGGAGGCTCGAGGTGTGTTCGGTAGGAGTTGGATCATTAGAAACTTGCTGAGGAGGGTCTTTGAGATGATTTGAGGATTACGGAGGATTCGGTTCGTCGAGACAAAGCGACGAATGAAGGAGTTAAAGATTGAGGGTCAGTTTGTCGGTCCCATGACAGTTGGTCGATCTCCATATGGGGATTGCTCTACGGATCCAATTTTGCGACGGATGATTTGCCAAAGCTTCATGGAGCGACATTGGTTTTCGAAACCAGGGAGGAGATCAAGGTTTACAGCAAACTCAATCTAAGGCAGGTGCATCTCCATTCACACAGTTCAGGAGGAGCTGTGGGTCATCGATGGCGTGCACAGTGCATGATGTTCTGCTCGAGGATGCATGTGTACGTGAGAGATTTAGTGTCGAACATGAAGGTAGGCAGGTTCAGGAGTTTGAATCTCAGGAGGACCGCACCGTCCGCTTGGTTGGGCCAGCCATGGGTAGAGAAGCTCGACGGAATGGTAGCACGTTCTGGTGGAAGACAGAAGTCGGGGACAGGCAACCGAGACTTGCGGTGAGGCTGATCGCCAGGGACTTCGGTCTTGATCATGTTATTGATATCGTCAAAAGCCCAGTGGTGCAGGAGGTGCTACGAATTGCAGCTAGCATCGTCGTAATGGTCAAGGAGCTGGAGACGAAGGAAGATACAAAGCAGCTTGAGGAATCGAAGATCAGTGACATGGGGAGCATGAACTCTGTCGCAAAACGACATACATGGAGTGCAGTTGAGAAGCCATGGGGTCAACACCCTCTCGTCAGATTGGAGGAAGAGATTGTTGGAGTCCATTCTGGATTTGGATGTCCATAATTGGTATTGTGCCATTTTAAATATAATATAATTATTATTTTAGGGCTCCTATTTAGGAAATCATATATGATCTAAAATATGATATTGATGGAATATTTTAAGTATAATAGGATTCCAATTTTATTCCTACTTAGGAAATCCTATTATGACCTAGAATATGATTTTCTCATCCTATATATATGAGGTGAGGGTGGAGGCACAAAGCATATATTTGAGGTGCTCGTCCATAGAAGATGTAAGTGAAAGTCCGCACTTTGCTCTTAGAATTTTGCCATACAAGACAGAAGGAAGAAGAGATCTAATTAAGGAGTCGTCAACTTCGGTTAGGGAGATTGCTATTGGTTGGTGAGCGATTTCAATTATAATTTTTTTTTTTTCTTCTGGAGTGTTGTGAGGGGGTGAACCTACTAGGACAAAGGATTAAACATTATTTTTTACCAATCTTGTAATTACATCTGAGTTATAAAGATTGGAATTTGTCAAGGTGACATAATCACCGTCATATTGTTGGTGTTTTATTCTATGTGTTGTGTGTGTTCACAACATTCTATTGTTAAAAGATAGTCCCACATCGAAAAATCACACCAATATGTATCTCTATATATTACTTATGAAGGAATAGAGAGATGCACATGGGTTGAGGCCCAATGGAGGGTGCCATGTGGGGGGATTTTACATAGAGGTGAGAATAAGAAACCAACTTTTGGCCAAAATGAAAATAGATTGGAGCTAAGCCCCGAAGGGGCTTAGCGACTCGGACTCGGACTCGGACTCGGACTCGGACTCGGACTCGGACTCGGACTCGGACTCGGACTCGGGCTCAGGCTCGGACTTGGGCTTGGGCTTGGGCTAATGGGCTTTTGAGGCTTAATGTGGCTTTTTGATGGCACTTTGCACTTAGCACGACAGCTCGTCGCTAGGCGCATTGTGCGCTTTAGTTGCGCTCGTGCGCGAGCCTCTGTGCGGCCTGCGTGGCGTACGGGGCGTACTGAGCGTACTGAGCGTACGGGTCGTACGGGTCGTACGGGTCGAGTGGGTCGAGCGGGTCGAGCAGGTCGAGTGGGCCGTTCAAATTATGTAACGTCCGCGGGTCTTGTGGGCTCATATCCGGAAATGGCTCAGATCCAGAAATTCCGGATCTGGCATTAAACCAGGACGTGCGTTCAGAATTTGAAAAGCCCATCTCGTGCCTATAATATCAGAAGCATCTCCTCTCTCTAAGGTTACAGAAAATAATCAGAGAATTTCCAGAGAGAGAGAGAAGTGCTGCTGCTATTCCGAGGAGTCGTCGACATTTTTGGCCAGCGTTCTAAAGTTCTCTTCGAACTTGCTGGTTCCTAGAGGCTTGTCCGTAAGGCGGATATAGCTTTGAGCGCCGGTGATCTTTCACCCCAGCAGGCTTTCTTCTTCCTCTGTTGCCTTCGAGAATACCGTCGCTTCTCTTTAGAAGTTATACGATTATGTTGCCTTCGAGAATACCGTCGCTTCTCTTTAGAAGTTATACGGTTCTGTTTTCTTCGAGAAATATTACGAAATCTCTTTAGATTCTCGTAATACAACATCACCTTCTTTAGCGTGTTGTTGCTGGAAACATTGTCTTTACAATTGTTTTTGAACTCGTATTTTTCCATCGATTGTTCGCCAAGGGACTAACAATCTCAAAGCTATATCGAAAAGATGGATAACTCACGTGCATCGCTCGTCAATACCGACTTTAACAAGTTGGAGAAATTCGACGACGAACATTTCCAAATCTGGAAACGGAAAGTAACCTTAAACATTCAACTCGTAGAAGTTGATCACGTGCTGAATGAGGAAGAACCGATCGTTCCAACAATCGGAACAGCAGAAGTTATTGCGGCTGCTAAGTCCAAGCAGGCAAAATGGATTAGAGAAAACAGTATCTGTAAACTGTTGATTCTCAATAGCATGGAAGACTCTCTGGCAGAGTCCTATTCCAAGAAGAATTCTGCCAAAGAGATTTGGGACTCCTTGGAGAAATTGTACGAAGATGACGAGAATCGGTCCAAGATCTTCTTGGTTGAAAGATACCACAAGTGGACCTTCGAAGATGAGAAGGCTATGCTGCCCCAAGTAAAGGAGTTTCTGAAGCTGCGCCAAAAGTTGGATGACGAGAAGATGCCTCTTGTCGACAAGTTTGTCGTTGGAGGAATCGTCTCTAAACTTCCTGCGGGTTGGAGCAACTTCTATGCAAGGATGCACCGTAAGAAGCTGGATATATGTATGGAAGATCTCCTGCAAGAGATCCATGTTGAGGACGAGATACGCTCTCAACAGAAGATGGATTCTCTGTCCAAACAACTGGCGAAAGCAAATCTGGTCCAAACCAGAGAGTACAAGGGGAAGCAGGCGGCTTCTCCTCACAAGAAGAAGAAGGACTTCACTAATCTGAAAGTGAAGAGTCCTTCATTCAAGAATCAGAAGTCCAAGTCCCATGTGACTTGTTACAAATGTGGCAAGAAGGGCCACTACAAAAGTGACTGCAAGGAACCAGAAAAAGCTGAGCCTAGTAAGGTTTCTTTGGTTACTAATCTGGTTGCAATGATAGCGCGGGTTGCAAATGTGGGGGTTGACTCGAACTGGTGGATAGACACTGGTGCGACATGTCATGTCTGCTCAGACAAGGAATGGTTCGACTCCTATGAGCCAACTTCCGAGAAAGTCATAATGGCAAGCCAGGCACAAGCTGAAGTACTGGGGATCGGGACGGTGGAGCTGAAACTCACATCGGGGAACACTCTGACGCTTCAAGGAGTGAAGCATGTTCCTGCAATTGCTAAGAACCTGATCTCTGGGAGCCTGCTTTGTAACGCAGGCTTGAGGATGGACATCAATGCTGGCCAGATGGTGATATCCAAGAAGGGTACATTATTCGAAAAAGCTTTCCAGACTGAAGGAATGTACAAAATTCAGCTTATTGTAACCCAGAAAAATGATATTAATGCTATTTCTACTTTGAACTATTCTTTTTAGTTGTGGCATAATAGGCTAGGACATGTTCATTGTAAAAGAATTAACAAGATGTCTAGCCTAGGACTTATCTCCAAGTGTGGGGGTAAGGTAGAGAAATGTGAAGTGTGTGCTCAGACGAAGATCACAAGGAAACCCTTTCACAGGGTCCATCGAAGCACAGATCTTCTGGAGTTGGTTCACTCAGATATCTGTGATTTCAAGCAATTCTCTACAAGAGCCGGGATGAAGTATTTTATTACTTTCATCGATGACTTCTCAAAGTATGATTTTGTCTACCTGCTCAAGTCTAAAGACGAAGCATTCGAAAAGTTCAAGGAGTTCAGGGCCGAGGCTGAACGGTAAACTGGACAACAACTCAAAAGGCTAAGGAGTGATCGAGGCGGGGAGTATCGGTCTCATGATTTCTTATTATTCTGTAAAGAACATGGAATCATAAATGAGACAACGGCTCCGTACTCTCCTCAATCCAACGGAGTAGCAGAAAGGAAGAACAGAACGTTGACAGAGATGATGAACTCTATGCTGTTGACTGCGGGTCTTCCAAAGAGCTTCTGGGAAGAAGCTGCATTAACGGCTACTTTCATTCTCAATAGAGTACCGTATGCAACTTCGGACATAACACCTCATGAACTCTGGTTCAAAGTCAGACCTAACTTGAATATCATTCGAGTGTGGGGGTGTCTGGCTTACGTGAAGCTCCCAGATCTGAAGATTCAGAAGCTGGGGACTAGGACCACTAAGGCTATCTTCTTGGGTTATGCCGAGAAGAGTGATGCTCGGAGATTCCTTGATATAGAATCAAATCATATCATTGAATCTCGCGATGCTGAATATTTTGAAGACAAGTTTGCAAGGCACAAAAATATTGTTCTCGCGAATCTTCCGGAGAATGATGAGAGTGCAAAGCAGACAGAAGTCCTTAAAGAACCAGTAGTCCAAGAAGAAGCTATTGTCGAAGAGACACCAGTTGAACCAGAACTCGCTGAGCCGTCAACTAAGTGAGTAAGGAGGCCGAAAGACTTCGGAGATGACTTCGTCACTTATCATGTGGAAGCAGATCTGCTTACCTATGATGAAGCGATGAAGACCAGAGATGTTGTATTCTGGAAGGAGGCGATAGACAATGAGATTGACTCAATCACCTCCAATAATACATGGGTGTTAGTTGACCTGCCAGAAGGAGCAAGATCCATCGGATGCAAATGGATCTTCAAGAAGAAGATGAAAGCAGATGGAACCATCGACAAATTCAAGGCCAGGCTAGTGGCCAAAGGGTTTGCTCAGAAACAGGGGATCGACTATTTTGATACTTATGCTCCAGTAGCTCGGATGACAACCATCAGATTGTTAATTGCTCTAGCAGCAATACACAAACTAGTGATACATCAGATGGATGTGAAAACGGCATTCCTTAATGGCGAGCTGACAGAAGAGATCTACATGCAACAACCAGAAGGTTTTGTCGTCAGAGGTCTGGAAGACAAAGTCTGCAAGTTGATGAAGTCTCTGTATGGTTTGAAACAAGCTCCCAAAATGTGGCATGAGAAGTTTGACAAAGTGATAAGGTCAAATGGCTACAAGGTCAGTGAAACAGACAAGTGTGTCTATACTAAGTTTGCTGACGGAAGAGGAGTTATCGTTTGTCTATACGTTGACGACATGCTAATCCTAGGTACGGATTTAAGCTGTGTCACAGAGACAAAGAAATTTCTCTCGACCAAGTTCAGTATGAAGGACTTGGGGGATGCCGATGTTATCTTGGGGCTCAAGATCATCCGGACAGGCACGGGAATAGCACTGTCATAATCTCATTATATTGAGAAAATGCTCACTCGATACGGGTATCAAGATCTTCCTATAATTGATACACCGTACCGGAGTGATCAGAAGCTGGAGCCAAATTCGAGAGAAAGCGTCAAGCAATTGGAGTACGCCAGCGTCATCGGAAGCTTGATGTACGCTACTACTGCCACAAGGCCTGACATAGCTTTTGCGGTGGGAATGCTGAGTCGGTTCACTAGCAACCCAGGCGTTGAACACTGGAACGCTGTGAAGCGTGTTATGAGATATCTAAAAAGACTCAGACATTTGCACTATACTACAGCGGAGATCCGTCAGTAGTGGAAGGCTTCAGTGATGCTAGCTGGTGTTCAGAGGTGGAGAGCGAGTATTCTACAGGTGGATTCATATTCGCCTTGGGCGGAGCTGCTATATCGTGGAAATCGAAGAAGCAGACAATGTTATCTCGCTCCTCCATGGAATCTGAATTCTTTGCATTGGATGCTGCTGCAGATGAAGCAGAGTGGCTTCGGGAGCTCATGTATGATCTTCCAGTGGTTGGAGCTCAGATATCGGCAATCCCGATATACTGTGACAACCAGGCGGTAGCAGCAGTAGCATCAAATGAACTCTTTAACGGGAAGAAGAGGACTGTACGGTTAAAGCACAGAGCAGTGAACGATCTCATCAAACGAGGCGTCATTGCAGTGATCGATGTTCGGAGTCAAGAGAACCTGGCGAATCCGTTCACGAAAGGCCTCAAACGACAGCTGGTCGAGGACACAGCAAGGAAGATGGGTTTGAAGGCATTCTAATATTGTGTCATTATAATCCTATCAATAAATTTTATGTTATTGGTTCAAAGAGAAATCTACCAGATATCTAATTTTTTGATTCAAGGGAGGACTATTGACTGGAAAAATATTAGTTAACAGTGGGTACTTGTTCTGCGGAACATGGAAGGGTTTCGGATCCAAAACCACTGTTGTCTACTATGAATTTTCTACGGAAAATTGATCCTGTGGGAAGGATGGCATAATGCCTTAATGAGTTCTCAGACTGAGTGAAGGTCTGTTATGCTTTACAGGAAGCATGGTAGCACAGCACTACAAGGAGTGTGACTCCATGCTATGTGTGGCGGTGACTCCACCATGAGGTTCTCGAAAGAGGTAAATCCTTGGCTATGTGAGCCAAGTCACAGCGGCGTAGCACCGCAAATAGGCAGTTGGCCTAATGCTGTATATTGAATTAAAGAGGGATGTAGTCAGCACTACAAAGAGGAGGTGTTCCTCATGTTACGGGTGGCACGACACCACAATGAGGTAAACCCGGCTAGGGATAAAGTCTCGGCCTTGCAAGCCATATCGTAGCGGCGTAACACCGCACGGAAGCGTAAGGCTTCATGCTGGGTAGTTTGGCACTACAAAGGGGTTAGACCTCATGCTACGGGTAGTATGACACTACGATGAGGTTTCCGGTGATTCGGGGTAAGGTCCTCGGCTTAAGGCCATGTCATAGCGGCGTAGCACCGCAAAGGAAGCGTTGGACGCTTCATGCCATGTCTCTTTAATAAAGAACTCACCTATAATGTATGGACAGAAAAATAGGCTGTTTCTTGAGGGTAAATTTGTAGACGCCCAAAATACATACATTGAAATCCAGGCTGGCACAAGGCCTTTAATGTGCAGCCAGAAGCACAGATAACTACATTATGTGAGTGAAAAAAATTACAGTTGTGGTACAAAATTCAAGGCGTAGTCCATTCTTGTATCATACTGTTGTTCAACCCATGCGGGAAGATTCAAGTCGTCAGCGACATCTATCCTAATGCAAAATGGACAGTTATTATGTGGAACGCTTAACTCATATATATAGAGATATGTGGGGGATTGTTGGTGTTTTATTCTATGTGTTGTGTGTGTTCACAACATTCTATTGTTAAAAGATAGTCCCACATCGGAAAATCATACCAATATGTATCTCTATATATTACTTATGAAGGAATAGAGAGATGCACATGGGTTGAGGCCCAATGGAGGGTGCCATGTGGGGGGATTTTACATAGAGGTGAGAATAAGAAACCAACTTTTGGCCAAAATGAAAATAGATTGGAGCTAAGCCCCGAAGGGGCTTAGCGACTCGGACTCGGACTCGGACTCGGGCTCGGGCTCGAACTTGGGCTTGGGCTTGGGCTTGGGCTAATGGGCTTTTGAGGCTTAATGTGGCTTTTGATGGCACTTTGCACTTAGCACGACAGCTCGTCGCTAGGCGCATTGTGCGCTTTAGTTGCGCTCGTGCGCGAGCCTCTGCGCGGCCTGCGTGGCGTACGGGGCGTACTGAGCGTACTGAGCGTACGGGTCGTACGGGTTGAGCGGGTCGAGCGGGTCGAGTGGGCCGTTCAAATTATGTAACGTCCGCGGATCTTGTGGGCTCAGATCCGGAAATGGCTCAGATCCAGAAAATCCGGATCTGGCATTAAACCAGGACGTGTGTTCAGAATTTGAAAAGCCCATCTCGTGCCTATAATATCAGAAGCATCTCCTCTCTCTAAGGTTACAGAAAATAATCAGAGAATTTTCAGAGAGAGAGATAAGTGCTGCTGCTATTCCGAGGAGTCGTCGACATTTTTGGCCAGCGTTCTAAAGTTCTCTTCGAACTTGCTGGTTCCTGGAGGCTTGTCCGTAAGGCGGATATAGCTTTGAGCGCCGGTGATCTTTCACTCCAGCAGGCTTTCTTCTTCCTCTGTTGCCTTCGAGAATACCGTCGCTTCTCTTTAGAAGTTATACGGTTCTGTTGCGTTTTGCCTTCGAGAATACCGTCGCTTCTCTTTAGAAGTTATACGGTTCTGTTGCCTTCGAGAAATATTACGAAATCTCTTTAGATTCTC
Source organism: Iris pallida (assembly GCA_029216955.1). Lineage (NCBI taxonomy): Eukaryota > Viridiplantae > Streptophyta > Magnoliopsida > Asparagales > Iridaceae > Iris > Iris pallida. The sequence continues at coordinate 1,414,474 of JANAVB010022800.1, forward strand.
GTAATACAACATCACCTTCTTTAGGGTGTTGTTGCTGGAAACATTGTCTTTACAATTGTTTTTGAACTCGTGTTTTCCATCGATTGTTCGCCAAGGGACTAACACATATAGTTGTCTTTATCTGTGCTTTATGTCCGTTAGACGGGAGTTGGTTATTTCAGGTGGGTTGGCGTAAGTTTTTCGCTACAGCAACGTCTCAGACTCGGTATCAGAGCGCAGGAGGGCGTGTCCGTTTCACAACAGAAAAAATAAAAAAATAAATATATTGAAAACAGTATTAGAAAAAGAAATTTGCTCGGGTAAAAAAAAAACCCTACCTATTCTTAAGGGATATTATTATCATATTTTGTGGGTAAATTATTCACCCAGATATTAGTAATTTATGAAAATAAATTTTTAATCTAAACAAACATAGAAATAGATTTTTCATCCTAGTTTTCGAAAATAGAAAAAAAAAAATCGTGTACCAAATGTCTACAATTTTTTTGAGGGATACTTAGGTTATATCCCAAGTGGATATAGTACAAATGTACAATAAATGGAATGGCATGGACTTTCAATGGTCGTGGATTGTATAAAAATGCTACCATTACCTTGAGATTGCGAAGTGATGCAAAGCAAAATCACTTTCCTTTGGTCAACTATTGAAGGTGGCATTATATTGTAAAGAATTTTTGGGTAGTAACAACCAAAAAAAGTCGATTGTTTTGATCAACCAACGAAGAAGGTATTGTTGAGAATTTGGATAGTAACAACACAGAAAGAAGGGAAAAGAAGTCCTTTGCCTGACAAAGTCAATTGGAAGGTGGTAAAGCATGGAAAATTATTCAGTCTACTGACCTGGTTACAAAGTATCTCGTTGAATCCTAACTCAGGAAACCAGATTGTAGCATCACCAAGGAGGAAGATCAAAAGAGGCGGCTGCTCTATTCCATTCCTGTTTGGAGAGAACTTTTCTCATCCTTAACCTAAGGATTTTCTCAGGTTTTAGCTCGTACTAACATTTGACATCAATTACTAACTTTTGACCAATGTTACTGTTACCGAATATATAAAAAATCGAAATAATCGTAAATCGTATTTATTAAAACCGAAAATCGAACCTTTTTTTTTTTATAAAAATCGAACAAAATCAAACCGAATTAATTCAGTTTGATTTTCGATCGGCTCGATATCATGGACCAATGGGTCAGACCTTCACATTTTAGCAAATGAGCCAATTAAAATAACAAATCTTAAAATGATTAAGATTATAATACGACTTAGATATGATTCAAACATGAGTCCTCCTGGATGTTTTATACCAAGTGCTAATTAATAAATAATTAAAATTTTATAATTAACTATGTGTACTTGTTTTATGCATATTCATGTTCTCATTTAAAATAATTAAAAAAATTATAACTAAATATAAAAATAACTTAAAATTCTTATAACTATATATATATATATATATATATATATATATATATATATATATATATATATATATATAATAATAATAATAATAATAATAATAATAATAATAATAATAATAATAATAATAATTCAAATTAAACTATATTCATATTAAACTAACTACATGGTATTAGTATATATCCAATGTTCTACAAGAGAACAATTTTTAATTAAAATATATTAAATATTTAAATTAAATACACAATTTATCTAACCATATGTCACGACCCGATCCCAATATAATGGGTCTAGTCGGATCATGCCCAGCATGCACCGTTGTGAGACGGCGGCAGTAAGCTGTATCAAGCAGTGAAACACAACATACAGAAATCTAACGGAAATAAACATATTTTATTGAATTGGAAAAGGGTCTGAAAAAAAAAACATTAACAATATTTAATTATTACAACTATTTTCTGAAAAGAAAAATAAAAGAAAGTGCTAAGCCAACATTCTAGGGTTCTGGGGTTCCTGGTTCAGCCTCTGCGGGACCCAAGTCTGTCCCATAGAAAATGTAATAAGGCAGCTCATCTTCGTCGCTGTCACCTAAAAATGTTGGGTCTCCAGTCAGGAGGGAGCAAGTACGAGTATGTACCTCACATTTCAAATAATAACAGAAAAGGGCAAGCTAAACAGTTGAAATAATATTTTCCAGCAATTTAACAATTCAATACTTGAAACAATGTGATTTGAATATGTAACGTCTATAACCGGCTTGGGTTGTACAATAGCATCCTAGCGACGCGATACGGCTTATCCCCGTGTGTAAGAGGGATAAGCTCGCACAATAACAATATGCAATATGAGGAGTATTGGTCATAAACGCTACACTATTCTCCCAATATCCCCACAATCAATATCAATCAATATTTGAACCCTAGGAAAGGGTTCCATGTAGCAATGTGGTTTAAACATGCAACTTGACAATTACTAATTAAAATATAAGATAGCATAACCGTAACTTGCCTCAGATAGTCCCTTGACGTGGAAAGCGACGAGTAGCAGGTAACCGTTTGGGCTTAGGGTCCCGAACCTACAGATTCGTAACACCAGGTTCAGCAGCTAGAAATAATTACACTCTAATCCTTAAGGGCAATGCCAACTAGTTAATTAGGGCTAAGTCTGGTCGGGTTGAAAATAACGTAATTTTGTTAATAACGTTGAAAAATGTTTATATTTTAGATACTAAGTTACAAAATAATCGTTTTAGTAAAAATACAAGTTTTTAACGTAATAATTAAGGGTACAAAAATTATTATTTAATCGTATTATAGAAATTAGTATTTTTTTATGTAATTACTAAATTACGCGAAAATATGATTTACTAAAAACCCATTTTTTGACTATTATTCACAAAATAAGAAAAATAATATTTTAACTGTATTTAATAAAATAATATTTTACCAAATTTATGCTTTTCCTCCAAAACTAATATTTTAATTAGCTAGAAATTATTTTCCAGTTATTGTTACTAAAATGTTACTCAAGACCAAAATAATTCATTAATAAACATTTTTTATTATAAAGAGAAATTATTTACCGAACAATATTAATAAAACGATTTCCCCTAGAAAATACATTTTTTAACCATTTTTTGTAATAAAGGGAAAATAATTTTTTTTAAATACTAAAATAGCACTTTTGCATAAAATACGGTTTTCTTGCCAAAATAACGATTTTTAAATGAATATTAGTTTTTATTATATTAATCTCTTTATAACCTTTTTTATTAGAAATCATTTTAAAAGGAGAATATATATAATTTATAATACAATTTTTCTAACAAAACTTTTATTTAAAATAATAACTTTTAAATGAATATTATTTACCACTATTTTGTAAATAAAATAACTAAATCATTTATTAGGTTTAGAATCTCTACAAATGAACATTACAAAATAAGTGATAATCCTAACTTTTATTTAAACCAATTAAATCATTTAAACCATATTTTAAATTATTAAGGTTAATCCATAAATCAATTAATACCAAATAAGCATGTATAAAGTTTCCTAATATGTATATTATTACCACATTGCTAATTTAACACCACAGAAACCAAATAATCAAAACACAGAACTTAGTTTAATAATCTACAGAAACTAACCTAAGGCCAGAAGGTCTAAATGGTTCTGTGAACAACCAGAAGATGGAAAAATGAGGAAAGGGGTTACCAAGCTTGATGAAGGAGTATTGAGGGGTGGCCTCGGACTCGGAACAACGCCGAAAACGATGGAAACGACGAGCAAGGACACGTGTACGCACACGGACGGACACGCGGAGATGGGACACGCGCACGGGAATACGCGCGGGAGGCGCCGGGCTGTCGGCCTGGCACGGGGTTGCGCAGGGACGGACTCGAAAGGTAGGGAAGAGGGGTCTATAATCGGAGAGGGCGACGAGGGGAGCGCGGTGGTGGTCTCGGATCGGAGAATGGTGGAACGGTTAGGGAGATAGAAGAGTTATTGTGATGGTGGAAAATTGAAGTTTCTGTGGATTGTGAGAGTTTCTGCTCCTAAGGGTTACGTAGTGGAGAGGGAGAGGAGTACGTGGGCACGGGTTGGGCGGATCAGAGAGGGAGACTCGGGTGAGTGGGAGAATGGTTAGCCTATTGTGTTTGGGCTTCGGGTTGGGGGTTCCAGGGCTTAAATCATTGGGCTGAAAATAACTAACTAGTAATTAATTAATAACACAAAAAAATGATTAACAAGTTGTGGGCTAAAAATAAAAGGCTCACCAAACAATATAAAACAGGGACATTAAAAATAAAATTAAAGTCATGGGCTTCACAACCTTACCTTCTCAGTAAATTTCGTCCTCGAAATTTTAAGGTAAGGGTCGGGGTACAATCATGCAATCATGCCTCAATCCAGTCTGGATATTCTTCCTCAACAGCCTTATGCCTAGCTAGGCTAATTGTCCCATAACAAAATTCATCTAGTGCAATATCTTTGTTGGCCCATTTCATGGTCACATCCGATTTTGATAATCAACATGCACTTAAGTCAATACACAAAATATACAAACTGCTGCTAATCATTTCAGGCTATATGTAAAATCAATATCAACGGATGTTGTACTGCATTAACAAGCAAAGATATTATCAATCTGAAGATGAATTTCAATAGATTTTTTGTTTGAGTCATTTTACAGTTTATTCTGTGTTTTATTTTTTATTGAGTTTAGGATTTATATTGTAAAATCGACTAGGCAATACTGGCTTAGGTTTATCCCAGTCCAAATTTCTAAAAAGCCTACCTATTTCCATTTCCTCTTTACAAAATATTCTGAATTATTTTTTAACAAACAGCTTTTGACAAATATTTTGAAATTTTCCTTGACAGAACTCAAAACCGAGTTCGGCCCGAGTTCGATCTGAACTCTGCGCGAGTTCGGTCAGTTTAAATTCAAAGTTCAGTTGCCTCCAAATCTGCGAACAACGTCTCTGTGCAAAATATTTGCATCAGAACTCTGCCCGAACTCTGCCCGAGTTCGGTCCCAGAAAACACCTATAAATAGAAGAGAGTTTTTCATTTCAAATCACTCATTCACTCTTCATCTTCTCTTCTCTACTTACCAAGTGTTTTTAAACGTTCTAAAGCTTTCAAATCATACCTATACATCTCTTAGCCAAAAGCCAGTAATATCTATGTTGATTTAGAGTCTTTTGGTGTCCAACAGTTGTAAAGAGGTCGTTCCAAGTTTAGCAACTATCCTTGTTGTGGAGCCGGTCGTGCGCTCGTCACTAAGTACGGTGTTGTGAAGTTGGTCGTGCACTTGTCACCAAGCACGGTGTTGTAAGAGACTGCAAGCTCTCATTTAGCTTGTGCCATAGTGGATTAACATCGAGCAAGAGTACTCGAGACTGGATTAGTCCTCTCAGAGGGATACCAGTATACATCGCTGTGTCACTGAGTTTGATCTCTCTATCTCTTGCTGCATTTATTTACTGTCTCTTATTTACTGCCATAGTTATTCTTAAGTTTTTAATTGGTGATTATTTTCCGCTGCACATACACACTCTATTCACCCCCCCTCTAGAGGTGCTCAACGGTCCTACAATTGGTATCAGAGCAGGTTATATTCTTATATAACAAACCTCAGAGAGTTTATATGGCAGCCGTGAAATCAATATTCAACGGTGAAGGACAATCAGCAAATAGACCCCCACTTTTTGATGGTACAAATTATACCTATTGGAAAACACGGATGACTTTCTTCTTAAAATCTCTTGACTTTGATCTTTGGTCTATAGTCATTGATAGTTATAAGAAACCAGCACCCATAGTGGTTGAAGGCCAGCTTGTAGACAAGCCTTATGACAAATACACTGAAGCTGAAAAAGCTAAGGCTAGTCAAGATGCTCGTGCCATCAATGCACTATTCTGTATAATTGACAAAACGGAGTTCAACAGAGTTTCAACCTGTAAAACGTCTCACAAAATTTGGAAACTTCTTGAGGTAACTCATGAAGGTACTTCTCAAGTGAAGGAATCCAAAATTAGTAGATTGACACAGGAATATGAATCTTTCAAGATGAAACCCGATGAGTCAATTACACAGATGTTCACATGTTTCCTTGATATAACTAATCCTTTGTAATCTCTTCGTAAGGATTACAGCAATCATGAGAAGATCAGAAAAGTGTTGCGGGCTCTAACCAAGAACTGGAATCCAAAAGCCATAACAATCATTGAAGGAAACGATCTCACCACTATGTCCTTGAAAACACTGATGGGCAAGCTCATGACCCATGAACTTGATTTGCAAGAGTTTGAAAAAGCAACTCCAAAAGAAAAATCTATTGCCTTCAAAGCTCAAGCAAGAAAATCAACATGCCATGACTCTGATGAAGAATCATCAAGTGGTGATGAACAAGCCCTACTTGTGAAGAACTTCAGGAAATTCCTAAAGTTTGAGAAATCAAGCAGAAGGAAGAGAGATATCCAAGAAAGCAATGAAGATGAAACCATTTGCTTTGGATGCAAGAAGACAGGGCACATGAAGAAGGACTGTCCAACTTCAAAGAAAAGTAGTCCATATGATAGATCAAGATCAAACAGAAAAACAACAACCGGTCGAAAGTATGACAACACAAGCATCTGGCATGAAAGTGATGCCAGTGATACAGAAGAAGAAGACAGACCATGCGAAAATGCCAATGTCTGTCTTATGGCATTTGATAAGGTGGACCCTCAACCCTCTCATGCTAAAAGTAAATGGATCATCGATAGCGGGTGTTCGCGGCACATGACTGGTGATGCATCTTTGTTCGCTATGCTATCGATGAAGAAAGAAGGATACATCTTCTTCAGAAATAATTTGAGAGGTGATATTATTGGTAATGGTACTGTAGGTATTTTTCCTTATCCAGTAATAAAAGATGTTTGTCTAGTAACAAAATTAAAACATAACCTACTAAGCATAAGTCATTTGGCTGATAATGGTTATGGTATCAATTTTGTGAAAGATAAATGTACCATATATGATATGTCATCTAGTGATCCCGTATATAAAGGGATTAGAGAAGACAACATTTATGTTTTCTTTTTGGATAGTACTAATAATGTAGGTAGATGCCTAGTAGCTAATCTAGATGAAAGTTGGCTATGGCACATGAGACTATGACATGCAAATATGGATACTATCTCACGACTCAGTACTAAGAAGTTGGTAAAAGGACTCCCCGAGATTCCATTCAAGAGAGATATGGTATGTGCTGACTGTGAAAAGAACAAAGCACATAAGTCTACTTTTAAATCCATCAACGTTGTAAGTACTTCTAGACCTTTGCAGTTAATTCATATGGATTTATTTGGTCCTAGTAGAGTCGCTAGTCTTGGCGGTAAGCTCTACGCTTTTGTTATTGTTGATGATTTCTCTCGCTTTACTTGGATTTACTTTTTATCAAACAAAAGTGATGCTATTTTTGAATTTCAAATATTTTGCAAAAAGGTACAAAACGAAAAAGGCTTCATGATTACTCGTATCCGAAGTGATCATGGTGGCAAATTCGTAAATTCTGATTTCAAAAAGTTTTGTGATGATAGTAGATATTACCACGAATTTTGTTGTCCTAGAACTCTCCAACAGAATGGTGTTATGGAGCGGAAGAATCGTACTCTAAGCGAAATGGCTAGAGTCATGCTGAATCAGCATAATCTTCCTAAGTATTTTTGGGCAGAAGCTGTTAGTATAGCCTGTCATGTTTTGAATAGGGTGTTAATTCGACCTATCTCGAAGAAAACACCATATGAGCTTTGGTTTGGAAGGATTCCAAACATTTCTTATTTTAAAGTTTTTGGATGTCGTTGTTTTATCCTGAACACCAAGGATAACTTGGGAAAGTTCGACTCTAAAGCAGATGAAGGGATATTTCTCGGATATGTTGCTAAGAGTAAGGGATATATAATTTTTAATAAAAGATCTATGATTGTTGAAGAATCTATTAATGTTACTTTTGATGAGCGAAATAGTCACAGATCTAGCGACAGTGATGATGAAGATGCACATGCAAAGACTGAGAAGAGTCCTTTGGAAGATCTGACCCAAAAGGTTGATTCATTAAAATTCTTACCAGGTCATCCAGAAACACTCATTATAGGCGATGTATCTAAAGGTGTAAGTACACGCTCCTCTCTTAAGGATTCTGAAATAGCAACAAATGTAGTATTTATTTCTCAAATAGAATCTAAGAATATAGATGATGCTTTTTCTGATGAGTTTTGGATTGATGCCATGCAAGAGAAACTAAATCAATTTGAGAGAAATCAAGTTTAGGAACTCGTTCCTAAACCTATTGGTCAATCAATAATTGGTACCAAATGGGTGTTCCGAAATAAACTTAGTGAAGATGGACAAGTTCTACGCAACAAAGAACGTCTAGTAGCACAAGGTTATAATCAAGAAGAATGAATTGATTATGATGAGACTTATGCTCCTGTTGCTAGATTAGAAGCCATCCGTATGTTTTGTGCATTTACATGTTTTAATAATTTTAAATTATTTTAAATGGACGTGAAAAGTGCATTTTTGAACGGATTTTTAAAAGAGGAAGTCTTTGTGAAACAACCCCCTGGTTTTGAAAATTTTCAAAAACCTGATCACGTCTTCAAGCTTAAGAAAGCACTCTATGGACTCAAACAAGCATCTCGTGCTTGGTATGAACGCCTAAGTGCCTTCTTACTTGATAATGGTTTTTCAAAAGGAAAAGTTGATACTACCTTGTTTATCAAATCTTTGAATGATGATATTCTTCTTGTGCAAATTTATGTAGATGACATAATATTCGGTTCTACTAACGAAAAACTTTGTCAAAATTTTGCTAAGTGTATGCAGAGTGAATTTGAGATGAGTATGATGAGAGAACTAAACTTCTTCCTAGGACTTCAGATCAAACAGCACTCAAAAGGAACATTCATCAACCAAGCTAAGTACACGAAGGACATACTAAAAAAGTACGACTTCGAAAACGTAAAGCCAATCGGGACTCCTCTGGCTACATCTACAAAGCTTGATTCTGATGAAAGTGGCAAACCTGTCGACCAGCGTAAGTATCGAGGTATGATTGGTAGTTTATTATATTTAATTGCTAGTCGTCCTGATATTATGTTTAGTATTTATATCTGTACACGTTATCAGGCAAATCCTAAGGAACCACATCTAAGTGTCGTTAAGCGTATCTTTCGATACCTTAAAGGAACTTCTACAGTCGGCTTATGGTATCCTAAAACCAAATCTTTTGATCTGATAGGTTACTCGGATACGGATTTTGCAGGATGCAAAGTGGACCGTAAAAGTACTAGCGGCACATGTCATTTCCTAGGAAAGGCCTTAGTCTCTTGGTTTAGCAAGAAGCAAAATTTTCTAGCATTATCAACTACTGAGGCTGAGTATATCGTCGCAGGTCATTGTTGTGCTCAGATTTTATGGATGAAGCAAACCTTAGAAGACTATAATCTGCACTACACTAAGATTTCTATTTATTGTGACAACACTAGCACCATTAATCTGACTAAGAACCCTATATGTCACTCACGCACAAAACATATAGAGTTACGTCATCATTTTTTACGTGATCATCAGCAACACGGGAATATCTGCTTAGAATTCATTGACACAGATCATCAACTAGCAGACATATTCACAAAACCATTGGCTGAAGATCGGTTTAACATAATGAGGCGAGAGCTCGGTATACTTGAATTTTCAGATTCATAATGTAGTACGGTTTTTAAAATTAATTTTATGACTTGAAACTTTAAAATTTATTTAACAGAAATTATTTTGGAGCACAAGCCTAAAAAGGGTCTGTCTGTCACCACGACTACGGTCGAAGCGACGCGGTATTTAAGAGTTCCCCGGTGAACCTTCGTTAGCTGGGACAGTACCCCTACAGCTAACCCAAAGTAAATACTGTTACTAAATTTAGGAGTCAATGTCATAAAGTTGAGTTTCATTTACCAAAACTGCCTTTATTGTCTAGGAAATACAAGTAGCCGAACTCGGGCCGAACTATGACCGAGTTCGGGCCGAATTCGGACCGAGTTCGGTCGACGCTGTATTAATTTCCAGAACCGAACAGCCAGCCCTAACCTCTATATATACCACTCTTCAACCCATCCTTTTCACTCACAAATTCGTGGATTCATCTCCTTCCTCTCAAAAACATCTTCCTACTTCATCTTGGCAAAGGTTCTAGGAGATCCGGTGGGCGATCCAACTTCCTTCTTTTTCTCCTTTTCAAAAAGGTACTTTATTTTTTCTTCTCCTATGGCTCCTAAATGTTAGCGAGGATCAACTCCCCAAGCTGGATCCTCTTTGTCTGATTATACTCCAACCAATTTATTTAGTCCAGCACGACCAGTAGGATCAGAGGACTATGATTCAACTTTATTTCCTGACAAAGAATTCTCTGATCTCTGGTTTGATTCTTTTTCTGGTCGTAAAATTTGTTTTGGAGCTTTTGTCAACTTTACTATATTTTCTGAGTTTGCTCCTACCTTCGACCATCTAGGCTACAGAGATTTCTTTGAAGTACCACAAAATATCTTTGACAATGCTGTCCGTATGTTTTACTGCAACTTGTAAGTAAAACCAAACGAAAACTTTTATTCTTGCGTTGCTGGACAAGAATTAGAGTTTAGTGCTACTTATATTAGTAAATTTTTTCATATTCCTGATATTGGTGAAGCACTAGTAGATATCAACTATGTCCAATTCCCTGCAGATGTCACCCTTTCCTCCTTTAGGGAACTAATCTATCATCCAAACCCTATTCCTCGTAGGGTATTTTTACGACATCTGAACCAAAACTTTTATGAACTTCATCGACTTATTTTCTCTGTACTCCTTCCTAAGAAAGGATCCACTGATGAAGTTACTTTCTTAGAGCTTTCTGCCTTATACCACATTCACTTCGGTATTCCTTTTTCTATTCCAAAGACTATGATGGCCTGGATGCTGAACTGCAGAAATGCAGGACGCAATCTGGTGTATCCTATGCACCTGGCTTCTATCTTCCGTCGGTTTGATATTGATCTTCAAACTTGTGCATACTCCTCCACTCCAGTCGAGCTTACTAGATCTCGTAGATTTTCTGCTCCACCACTGCCTCCTGGAGCTTAACCTGCTCCAGATGTCGATGCTGAGGCTCCTCATCCTGATGCTGCTCCTGCTCCAGCCCCTGCTCCGGGATTCGATCCAGGATTTTACTAGCGCCTTGATGACTTTGTTGATGTTTCTGCTCAACGTCATCAAAGCTATCTTGATTCGGAGTTTTGCCACATTTATCAGGCTCAGGTGTTGCGGAACGGGCTTGCAGGTCTCCACTATTGCCTATCTCATGATCCAGTTCATCCGGTCACCATTCTGCCTCACCCAGGCTTCCCTGGTCCTCGGTTCGAAGATGAGGCATCCTTTCCGTACTTCGACCCTACTGCAGCCTACTTTTCTCCTGAGGCTCCTGGCGGTGAAGACCCCACTATGTGACGCGGACTCAGCCGTTGGCTAGTGGATAGTAGTTAGTTGATGATCTTCTGTTTTGATGTTTTTTTATGTCTAAACTTCTTAGTTAGACATTTTAGTATTTCATCCTTGTACTTTGCATTATCAGTGAAACATTTTCAGTTCTATATTACAGCACTTTACTTATCTATTAGTTGCTTTTGCTGTGTTTATGTATCTCTTTAGCTTCACTTTGTCTGTTATTTTTTATTGTTGGCTTCACACATTACGGGGGCGCCAAAGCCATTTTTATATTGACAAAGGGGGAGAAGAGCTATCATAACCAAAAAGAAAGACGCAAAAAGAAAGACTACTAATTTTTTTCAGGTACTTTTTGTTCTATTTTTATATATATTTTGGTATAGACTCAAGTTTGTCAATTATCAAAATGGGAGAGATTGTTGGCCCATTCCATGGTCACATCCGATTTTGATAATCAACATGCACTTAAGTCAATACACAAAATATACAAACTGCTGCTAATCATTTCAGGCTATATGTGAAATCAATATCAACGGACGTTGTACTGCATCAACAAGCAAAGATATTATCAATCTGAAGATGAATTTCAATAGATTTTATGTTTGAGTCATTTTACAGTTTATTCTGTATTTTACTTTTTATTGAGTCTAGGATTTATATTGTAAAATCGACTAGGCAATACTGGATTTGGTTTATCCCAGTCCAAATTTCTAAAAAGCCTACCTATTTCCATTTCCTCTTTACAAAATATTCTGAATTATTTTTTAACAAACTGCTTTTGACAAATATTTCGAAATTTCCCTTGACAGAACTCAAAACCGAGTTCGGTCCGAACTCTGTCCGAGTTCGGTCAGTTTAAATTCAAAGTTCAGTTACCTCCAAATCTGCGAGCAACGTCTCTATGCGAAATATTTGCATCAGAACTCTGTCCGAACTCTGCCCGAGTTCGGTCCCAGAAAACACCTATAAATAGAAGAGAGTTTTTCATTTTAAATCACTCATTCACTCTTCATCTTCTCTTCTCTACTCACCAAGTGTTTTCAAACGTTCTAAAGCTTTCAAATTATATCTATACATCTCTTAGCCAAAAGCCAGTAATATCTATGTTGATTTAGAGTCTTTTGGTGTCCAAGAGTTGTAAAGAGGTCATTCCAAGTTTATTAACTATCCTTGTTCTGGAGCCGATCGTGCGCTCGTCACCAAGCACGGTGTTGTAAAGTTGGTCGTGCACTTGTCACCAAGCATGGTGTTGTAAGAGACTGCAAGCTCTCATTTAGCTTGTGCCATAGTGGATTAACATCGAGCAAGAGTACTCGAGACTGGATTAGTCCTCTCAGAGGGATACCAGTATACATCACTGTGTCACTGAGTTTGATCTCTCTATCTCTTGCTGCATTTATTTACTGTCTCTTATTTACTGCCATAGTTATTCTTAAGTTTTTAATTGGTGATTATTTTCCGCTGCACACACACACACTCTATTCACCCCCCCTCTAGAGGTGCTCAACGGTCCTACAATCTTAATTAACCTTATCCACTATTTTCAATTAACATTCTTCCCTCCTTAGAAACAGAGTCATTATCCAAAATTATGGATTTTTGCAGTCATCCCTGAAGTATCAATCACTGTCATAATCTTGGAAATTTTGTCTTCCTAACTTTTCTCACTAAACACATATAATATTCCGCAATATATTTTGTAATTCCTTCAGCTTGTCAATATATATCCAAATTTTTATTCTAAAACATACCACTACATGTGTTCCAATCATATTCTTATACATCTTATTCATTCTTGACCAAAATATCATAATTTGGTACACTCCATATTGTCGTAATACTTTAGTATCAAGTTTCAGTAGCCCAATATCACATTCAAAATCCAACATCATGTTTCTATACTCAAATTTGTCATGATTAGTAAAATTTATCCTTCCTTACTCATATGTGATCATTCTGTAATTTATTTAGACGTCCATTTTCACCAACATGTATATATCTTGATTCTAAATCCTCATGTTCCATATTTGATCCTGAAATCTCAACAAAATTTAATTATCTTGGTTAAGCTCGAATCCTTCATCTTGATTTTCACTATATCATTTTGACCATACTTTTCTCTGTCAAAAAAATATCCTACTAAATCTTCTCACCTTGTGTTATTTACAATCCTTCTATCTCTGGTTTCTGATTTATAATCTTTTGTATCCTTCAATTCCTACGATTTCTATCATTAATTAGTTACACCTTCAGTCCAAATTTTTTTGTTTCGGTTGTCCTTTATGTATTTTCTGATTCATCACACATTCTTTCTAAAGTGCATCTCCATGCTTATCATTAACAACCTCTAATCTACAATGTCAATTTGCTTGGTATTCACATCATTAATCATTCATTTCTTGATTCAAATCACAAGTGTTCATATTTATCTCATAACTCATGTGCTCTATAAATTCTTGCTATAGATCGTTCTAGATTTTGAATCATCAAGCATAATCAGATTCGAGGCATGATCGCTAGGTACAATAATAAAATATAGGCACAATCAGAATTATCTAGATGTGATCTGAGATAGAGTTGAAATTTTGTTGTAATCAAAATCGTTTTAGGCACGAGTAAAATCTAGGTACAATTAAAATATGATCAAATAATCATAAGATAGGACAAATCAAATGAGGTCTCGTGAAACAGAAAAGACAGAAAAGAAACGAAGATCAATAGTTTATTGAGAAGGTGTAAGATAATAGAACCTTCCGAGATGGGGGACTAAAAATTCAAAATCAAATTAGGATAGGGTATAAGGATTTGTGATTCAGGAAAAGTCAACAAGTTGTATGATAGTAGGATAGCAAGAGTTATTAGAATATCTATGATAGGGATGTAATCGGATAAAATATTTCTGAAATTGGAGACAACTGCTAGAAATGTAAATCCTCTATTCGGACCAAAGTCAGAATAATTTGATGGTGCAAAATAGACAACCAAGACATAGATATAGTCTTAATAATATTCAAAAACCAAATATATCTGAAGTTACTTTGCCTCTAATTCATGCCTCGCCAGAGTGCACCTGACCGCAGTAAATTTTTTTGGCTCCATAACTTGAATAATAATAGGTTACCGAGTAGTCTATCAACTTTATCCATTTTATAGCTGAACAACATAGGGAACAAATATGATGCATTTAGGACATAGTCTCAATAATATCAGAAAACCTATGCACACCTGATATCACTTCAACTTAGAGTCTATGCCTCGCCAGTGCGCAACTAGCTGCAGTAAACTCGCAGTTTTCATAATTCAGACAAATGACTACAATGCAAATGTACGAAGCCATATTAGGTCCCTGAATATTTTTTTCAACTTTGTCCATGAGAATTTCAAAGGAGCTTCCGAAAAATTCAAACGAGTTCTAAAGTTCTAATCATGATAGAAAAATATGTAGATGTCCGTTCTTCTGGAATCAAGAAAATTTATCAGATAAATGTGTTCCAATAGCTCTTGAGAATCAAGAGGTTGGTTTGAAGTCTAGAGGAGTATATGTTCTCTGATATTTTTCTTTCAAAAGATTAAGCTTACGGAATGGATCAAATCTGATTCTGACTAATTGAGTTGGACACAAGATAGAAGCATCAGAGCTTCGAGTTGAGTAGAAGAAGCCAATGAGAATATTCTCGGCAAAATCACTTAGAGAATACAGATCTTTATTGAAATTATTTGAAAAAATAATTTCTTGTCCAAGAAAAGTTTGAGAATTTGCTAGGTAAGTTGGGCTAAAAGGTAAATCTTATTGATTCAAGAAAGTCAAGTTGAAATGGTTTAGCAAAGCCAACAAGGAATAGCTTTGGAACATAAGTCATGATCTGGAAGGTTTAGGTACAAACATAAGCAAGGTAACCTACGAAACTATAAGCAAGCAAAAATAAATTTTTAAATATATAATTATGGCCCTATGATGTAACAGGGTGAATATCATCTAAGTGTTCTAGTTGTTTCTAGAGTCTGTTTTCCTAAAGTCTCATCTAGGCCTAGGTCAATTTGCAGGGATGCATGCTGGTCTAGACTAAGTCGACTAGACCAATTTACAGACCGACCTGTATGGGCCACAACTAAAAACATGTCACGACCCGATCCTAATATAATGGGTCTAGTCGGATCATGCCCAGCCTGTACCGTTGTGAGACGGCGGCAGTAAGCTGTATCAAGTAGTGAAACACAACATACATAAATCTAACGGAAATAAAAATATTTTATTGAATTGGAAAAGGGTCTAGAAAAAACAAACATTAACAATATTTAATTATAACAACTATTTTCTAAAAAGAAAAATAAAAGAAAGTGCTAAGCCAATATTCTAGGGTTCGGGGGTTCCTGGTTCAGCCTCTGCGGGACCCAAGTCTGTCCCGTAGAAAATGTAATAAGATAGCTCCTCTTCGTCGCTGTCACCTAAAAATGTTGGGTCTCCAGTCAGGAGGGAGCAAGTACGAGTATGTACCTCACATTTCAAATAATAACAGAAAAGTGCAAGCTAAACAGTTGAAACATATATTTTCCAGCAATTTAACAATTCAATACTTGAAACAATGTGATTTGAATATGTAACGTCTATGACCGGCTTGGGTTGTACAATATCATCCTAGCGACGCGATACGGCTTATCCCCGTGTGTAAAAGGGGTAAGCTCGCACAATAACAATATGCAATATGAGGGGTATTGATCATAAACGCTATACTATTCCTCCAATATCCTCACAATCAATATCAATCAATATTTGAACCCTATGAGAGGGTTCCGTGTAGCAATGTGGTTTAAACATGTGACTTGACAATTACTAATTAAAATATAAGATAGCATAACCGTAACTTGCCTCAAATAGTCCCTTGACGTGGAAAGCGACGAGTAGCAGGTAACCATTTGGGCTTAGGGTCCCGAACCTACAGACTCGTAACACCAGGTTCAACAGCTAGAAATAATTACACTCTAATCCTTAAGGGCAACGCCAACTAGTTAATTAGGGCTAAGTCTGGTCGGGTTGAAAATAACATAATTTTGTTAATAACGTTAAAAAATATTTATATTTTAGATACTAAGTTACAAAATAATCGTTTTAGTAAAAAAACAAGTTTTTAACGTAATAATTAAGGGTAAGAAAATTATTATTTAATCGTATTATAGAAATTAGTTTTTTTTATGTAATTACCAAATTACGCAAAAATACGATTTACTAAAAACCAATTTTTTGACTATTATTCACAAAATAAGAAAAATAATATTTTAACTGTATTTAATAAATTAATATTTTACCAAATTTATGATTTTCCTCCAAAACTAATATTCTAATACTTTATTTAGCTAGAAATCATTTTCCGGTTATTGTTACTAAAAATGTTATTCAAGACCAAAATAATTCACTAATGAACATTTTTATTATTAAGAGAAATTATTTACCGAACAATATTAATAAAACGATTTCCCGTAGAAAATACATTTTTTAACCATTTTTCGTAATAAAGGAAAAATAATTTTTTTAAATACTAAAATAGCACTTTTGCATAAAATACTTTTGCATAAAATACTGTTTTCTTGCCAAAATAACGATTTGTAAATAAATATTAGTTTTTATTATATTAATCTCTTTATAAACCTTTTTTATTAGAAATCATTTTAAAAGGAGAATATATATAATTTATAATACAATTTTTCTAAAAAACTTTTATTTAAAATAATAACTTTTAAATGAATATTATTTACCACTATTTTGTAAATAAAATAACTAAATCATTTATTAGGTTTAGAATCTCTACAAATTAACGTTACAAAATAAGTGATAATCCTAACTTTTATTTAAACCAATTAAATTATTTAAACCATATTTTAAATTATTAAGGTTAATCTATAAATCAATTAATACCAAATAAGCATGTATAAAGTTTTCTAATATGTATATTGTTACCACATTGCTAATTTAACACCACAGAAACCAAATAATCAAAACACAGAACTTAGTTTAATAATCTACAGAAACTAACCTAAGGCCAGAAGGTCTAAATGGTTCTGTGAACAACCAGAAGATGGAAAAATGAGGAAAGGGGTTACCCAAGCTTGATGAAGGAGTACCGAGGGGAGGCCTCGGACTCGGAACAATGCCGGGAACGATGGAAATGACGAGCACGGACATGTGTACGCACACGGACGGATATGCGGAGACGGGATACACGCACGGGAACACGCACGGAAGGCGCCAGGCTGTCAGAATGGTGCGGGGACGGACTCGGAAGGTGGGGGAGAGGGGTCTGTAATCGGAGAGGGCGGCGAGGGGAGCGCGGTGGTGGTCTCGGATCGGAAAATGGTGGAACGGTTAGGGAGATAAAAGAGTTATTGTGATGGTGGAAAAATGAAGTTTCTGTGGATTGGGAGAGTTTCTGCTCCTAAGGGTTACGTAGTGGAGAGGGAGAGGAGTACGTGGGCACGGGTTGGACGGATCAGAGAGGGAGACTTGGGTGAGTGGGAGAATGGTTAGCCTATTGTGTTTGGGCTTCGGGTTGTGGGTTCCAGGACTTAAATCATTGGGCTGAAAAAAACTAACTAGTAATTAATTAATAACACAAAAAAAATGATTAACAAGTTGTGGGCTAAAAATAAAAGGCTCACCAAACAATATAAAACAGGGACATTAAAAATAAAATTAAAGTCATGGACTTCAGACCATATATCCAAAGTTTAAAAAAAAATTAATTAAAATATATTTAATATTTAAACTATATTTAATCTACCTATATAATATTATCTAAAGTGATATCTGAAGTTCTAATTTATCTCCTTGCAGGCTGGGATTGAAGCAATCAATCAAGGATTGATATTGGCCTCAAATCTTTGCAATCAAACCAGTCCATGGAGGCTCCACTAGTGACGGTTACCGATACATCAGGCTTTCTTACTTCAAACAGAAATTTTCATAGGGGGTAAAGTAATTTAGCGAAATTGTAGAAAAAGTAAGAAGTTTAAGAAAATTTCAATTTGGATAAAGGAGCGTCAAGTCCCATGGCGCGCAGGTGCGTGGCAGGAGAGGAAGAAGGGCGCGCCATCGGTGATGGCACGCTGTGTGTTCATGGTCAGTCGTTGGGGAGCATGTTGGACGCGCCATCAGTGATGGCGCGCGGTGGCAGTGCGTTGGGGCCAGTGGCAGAGCGCGCCATACAAATGTCAGTCGTGTCAGTCGTTGGGGAGCGCGTTGTATTGGAGGCAGCAGATTGTGCCATCAATGATGGTGCGCTGTCATTGGCTACTTCACGGGACTGCGTTGGGGTTCAGGTTGGGGATGGCAGGATAGTCAGTGCGTTGGGCTTCGGGTTTGGGGGAGTCTCCAACGTGGTCTCCCTCTACTGCTGCCTCATTGGGAAGCAAAAATTATTTTGGCCGGATCTCCAATTGAGACTCCCATCTTCTTTATAAATTTCTCCTTTTTTCTTCTTCTTCACATAACTTGGCTTTGGGTTCTTCCACTTGTTCTTCATCCTCATTTTCATTCTCATCCTCATCCTCATCTTCACCTTCATCCTCCTCTTTCTAATGTAAGTAACTCTTGAACAAAATTAAATTATGATTTTATTTGAATATTTATATTACTCATTGTATTTTCAAAAAAATGTAACAGATGGCTCAACCGAATGACGGATTTATTCCCGGGGGATCGATTACAGAAGTCGTCAAACAGGAAAGACAAATTCATATATCTAAGTTGGTTTTTGAGGGGAAGGTAAATTTTAAAATGGTAACTCTCGTTATTCTGTATTATTTATTTATTTTACATAAATGTAACAAATAAAATTTGCTTGTAGTTATATGATTATCCTCCCGAGGCTCGAACACGGGAGCATGGAAGTTGGAGGATTCAGAGAAGGTATCAGACATGGGAGTTAAATGCTGCTCAAAAGCAGTTGGTGCATTCATTTGGGTTTCATTATCTGGATGAAATTTAAATTTTAGTCCACGATGTTCACCTCATTTTTAGTCTCGCTGAGCGTTGGTGGCCTCAACGCAACGCATTTCAGTTGCCTGTTGGTGAAATGACAATCACACTCTGGGATGTCGCAAATATTCTTGGATTACCTATTACAGGTGAACCAATATATTTCGATACACATTTAAATGTGTGTGAAATAGTCAGGAGATATCTAGGCATTACGCCCCCTGCGGACCTAGGAGCAAGGAGTTTTGTCACGATAACTTGGCTTCGGGGTAACTTTATGGATTTAGATAGAACTATCGACGGTCCAGTCGCGGTCGATGATTACCGGGTACGTCCCTCCTTGGTAATTTTGGCTAATATTTATTAATTTTAATAGCGAGTTAATTTTAATATGTTAGTTTCATAATTTGCAGATACTTTGCTGTACTAGAGCATATTTGCTCTGTTTGTCCTGGACAATGTTATTTCCCGACGGACAGAAAAATAGAATAAACGTACGACTGCTACCTTTCTTAGATAATCTTAAAGTACCTACTCGTCATGCATGGGGAGCTGCTACATTAGCGTATCTATATGCCAGCTTGACAGAATTTGTAAGATTGAATGGTTCGAAAAATTTGTGTGGGTGCGCGACGCTGGTTCAGGTAATGGAAAATCAATATCTAAATTGATTTCAATTATATATATTTTCTTGAATATCGAATTATTTCTGTCGTAGGTATGGTGCTACGAACATTTTTTTATTGGTCGACCTGTAACCAGCATTCCAAGTGATATTGGAATTTTTTCGCTTGCTACGCGATGGGCCACAAATGTAGTGGACCCACATCATAATTTACACAGAGATGTTTCACTGTATCTGGGAGAATTTGATATGTTGCAGTGGAATGAGGTAACTAATAAATTTAGTATAGTCATTCCAATTAATAATTTGGTACAAATTTATCATGAATAATTGTCTTTCAATAGGTTATATGGATACCCTACTCGGATGATGAAAACGGTCCAGAAATAAGAAGGACAGCGTTCGAGCTAAGCCTACACAAATCTTTTATTATATATGATCGCTATACTATGTATCATCCAGCAGACCGCGTTCTACGATAATTCGGTTATTGCCAGATAATCCCGGCTGACCCTCCATGCATGAGTTATGATATAGCTAATGCAAGAAACAGAATTGATACTGCTAGAAGTGTCGTTATTGGTTTAATACCTTTGCTCGTGAAGTGTAATAATCTTTGCTCTAATACCATCAAGAAGTGTCGTTATTGGTTTATCACGCAAACTCTTAATCCAATTGTTAAAACATTCAGCAAGGTTAGAAGTGTTAATATCTAATCTAGGACAAGGAGCATATGTTGTAATCCAATGTGCAAAATGACAATTTTTATCATTTGTACCAATAAGCCAATTGTACATCGTCATGTTCTCAGCTTTAATTATTTCGAACAAGTACTGTGCATCTGTTTCATTATACGATCTAGCAAGTGAGTCTAACAACCGATGAAATTTTTTCTCTCACAATAGACTTCATATTCTGCTTAAAATATTGAATACAAAAAAATGAGGCGATTCTGGAAATATATTTCACATAGCATGTATTAATCCTTTTTGCTTGTCAGATATAAATGAAATACTACTCCAATCATTAAAATAAATTTCAAATGATAGTTTGAGAGCATTTAAAAACCAAGACCAAGAATCAGTATTCTCACCTTCGGCAACAGCATAAGCAATAGGATACAATTGATAATTAGGATCATGAGCACAAGCAATAAATAAAATACCTTGATATTTAGATGAAAGAAAAGTGGCATCAGTGCTAATAACAGGTAAACAATCCCTTAAAAATCCATCAATACACGCCTTAAAGAAAATAAATATTCTCTCAAATTTGTTGCTTTCGGAAGTCTTAAGAAAACATCTACTACCTGGATTCGACTCCATAATTCTAAAACTATACTCCTCAAGGCCAGCATATGCCTCAACATAACTACCATTTATTTCACGTAA
Source organism: Iris pallida (assembly GCA_029216955.1). Taxonomy (NCBI): domain Eukaryota; kingdom Viridiplantae; phylum Streptophyta; class Magnoliopsida; order Asparagales; family Iridaceae; genus Iris; species Iris pallida. Next base: position 1,435,904 of record JANAVB010022800.1, read on the forward strand.
TGCCATTTCTCGGGCTCGCCATGCTTTAGAGTATGTAATATGTATACGATGTTCCCTAAATATATCCTTCACAATTTGTGATGCACTATATGATGGATTATCTCTAATTAAATTAACTATTTTTGTCTTAACCCATGCACCGGTAGCTAGTCGATGATGTCCTGTCGTAAGTCCACTTAAACAAGAATGACGACTTTCTAGTGTACTAACTTTAACTATTTGTCCTTTTCCTATGGATTTGGCATATACTCTCTAATGACAATTCTGTTTATCACAATTATATATAATTCCATGGGAATTATTCATAGCACTGGCTGAACAACTAAAATTATGCTGAATTGCTAAACTACTTATAAAACTTCTAAATTTTGAACGAGTGTCGAATGTTTGTCCTACAAATAATTCAGGAGTGCAAGAATTATCAGTACTATCATCATCTATCTCATAACCAGTATTTTCAATTAAATCATTACTATTTTCATTGTCCTCATCATTATCATCATTATCATCATCATCATCATCAGCATAATCATCATCATTATGTTCATCTAGTAAGGGAGCAATTGTTTGAGAAGAACTAGCACCTGTGTTAACATGTGGATAATTAGAAACAAATTCATCATTAGTTCTATTAGCAAATGATGAAACTTGAGTAACATATAAACTAATATAAGGTGATTGCAAATTAATCTCAAGAATAAAATTTCATGCTTCTTCACCATCTATCAATAAACATGTGGAACCAAAAACAGACTTTAAAATAAATTGATAATTAATAGAAAAATGTGCTAAAATTAAATTGCATAAATTTTTTAAGGTAATATGGCGATAAGTTGTAAAAAATTGGGTGTCACCTCCTTCGTAAGTTAACCCATTTACTCTACCACCATGTGAGCAGACTATTTTAATATTATGATCCATGGAAAAAATAAGTTGGTTGAGAATGTTTAGCTAATAGGGAACGAGAACTTGTAAGAGGGAGAGAAGCTTCAGAGGGAGATACTAGCTTCCGTGAGGAGTTGGAAGCTTGTAAGAGGGAGATACTAGCTTCTATGAAGAGTTGCGCTTCCAAGCTTCAGAGGAGTGCTTCTGTGAGAGATAGGAGAAAGAGTTGTGTGCTTCTGTGAGAGATAGGAGAAAGAGTAATGTGTTTGTGTAGAGAGAGAGAGTTAACATTGTAATATATAGACGATGAGAATAGAGACGTTAAAATGTAGCCGTTGAAATGTGGTCGTTGTTGGGAATAGCGCGCCAGAAATGTTGGCGCACTCTACTTTGCATGTAGCCGTTGGAAGTGCAGGAGAGAAGTGCATGTAGCCGTTGGAAGTGCAGGGGAGAAGTGCATGTAGCCGTTGGAAGTGCAGGGGAGCAGTAGTGCGAGAATAGCACGCCATCATTGGTGGAGCTCTCTTGGAGCGCGCCATCAATGATGGCGCTCTCTATTATGACGAGCCATTAATGACGGCGCTACCCCACGATGGCATTGTTATTAATGGCGCTCCCCCACGATTGGTGGCAGCTGTCCTTATCAATGTGTAGCGCGCCATGGTCCATGGCTCCTCCTGGAGAGCGCGCCATCAGTCATGGCTCCTCCAGGAAAGCGTCCTACACTACGCGCCCTCTCTCCGGCCATTTCCAGCAGAGCGCCATCGGAGATGTCGCTTCGTTATGCAAAATGTAATTTTCCCAAACTTCTTACTTTTTTTAAAATTTCGGTTAATTTCTTTACCTTATATGAAAATTTTTATACTTCAAATGCTCAAGATTTACTTTTCACGAGAAGGGACGCAACGCATGGCAGCTCATGCTTTGGCAAAATTTAGATTGCAATCTAATTCCTGTTCTATTGTTACCCAAGCGCCTAGCATATTAACCTGCATCTTGCTAATGGCCTTGCTAGGGTTCATGCGCCTATAAGTGAGTCGCGTCTTCTTTGTAATACTTAATAGAAATGCTTTTTCTATCTCAAAAATCTTTTTTTAATTTTTTAACAATTTTTTATGCACGTACATTATTACTAATATATATATATATATATATATATATATATATATATATATATATATATATATATATATATATATATATATATATATATTCTTTTGTTGCAACAAATAGAATGTAGACCTTCTCCCAAGAACAAAATATAAAGAAAGCACAACTTATTACAGAAAATATAAAGAAATCACACAAAGTGTACTTCATACATCATCTTCGCGTTATATTATTTTGCTAGAACGAATAATTTCACACACATTGTTCGGATTTCATTACTGCTGTGCTGGCCAAGCATGGCCTGATCTTGCCCCCAAACCAATAGAAACTTTTGTACAAAAATTTTAGCCTCCCTAGCTCCCCTGTCGTCGGACCCCACCCGCGGACGAGGGCGGTCCTTTCATGCCCCAGCTCTTGGTGCCTTTGCCGGCGCCATGAAGTGCTCTGCCACCAGCCTCCGCTGAATCTTGCCTGATGCCGTCTTCGGCAGCGAGTCCGTCACGAATATCTTCTTAGGCACCTTGAAACCCGCCAGGTTCTTCTTGCAGTACTCGGATACTTCTTCCACCTCGATCTTTACTCCTTCCCTTGGGATTATTGCACAATTTATCTATTTCACATCAAAAAACCAATTTTAGAGTTACAACGTCGTAGTTATTAAGTACTGAAAAGTACTACTTGATAACTGGAAATTGTGGCACCTCTTCTCCGTATTTGCCATCTGGGACGCCAAAGGCTACGGCTTGCGCTACACCTGGGTGACCTAAAAGAACTGCGTCCACTTCGATGGGTGATATCTTCTCACCTGCAAATTTATTTCATTTACAATTATTTTAATTTTAATTTTTGACTTTAAAATGTCAATTGTAAAAAGAGTAGTGAATTTGGAGTGGGCCAAGTGAAGAAATTATTAGAATGCACGTCGCAAGAAGCAACAAGGGACAGAAGGAAGGAAACAAGTATGATTGGGATGAGGTACTTGCTCCCTAAATGGGGTCCTCAGATATTTAAAGAATCGAAAGGTGAAATGTGGACCTCAGATATTTAAGACGACAATTACAAAACCTGTATTCCAGAAGATGACAATTACAAAACTCGTATTCCATATGTTTTCCGATGCCATCAAGAATCGAAAGAGTTTCCCCGATGCCATCAAGAATCGAAAGGTGAAATATGGTCCTCAGAAATTTAAAACGACAATAACAAATCTGAACCGTTGGATGTTAATCCACCTTTTTTGGATGTATCGATACATCCGAAATTTGGACCGTTGGATGTTAATGCAACGGTTCATATTAAATTCAGATGAAATAATGCAGGAGACATCATTTAATTTGTTTTTGACTTTTCACCTCTTGTTAACTTGCTATAGCAGGTCATTCTTCAATGCAATTTTTCAATGAACACCCTAAATTAACTCATATTTACTTTCTCTTTCGTCCATGTAATTTAATATTTTGTGCAACTACGTATATAAAACAATAATTGTGTGTCGGCCAGAAAGGAAGGACACAGTGTGTCCAGGTCTGTAGGCTATGTAGACGACGACACCACCGTCGCTGGTGATCTAGATGGTGACACCGACGACGAATGGTACATTTAGGAAGGAGAATGGTACATTTAGGAAGTCGATAAAAGCTCGTTCTCTCAAATCTCTTCTTTGTGTAAATTAAATCCAAGAAGGACACAATCCCTAAGGACACAGTGTGCCCAGGTCTGTAGGCGATGTAGACGACATCACCGCCGCTGGCGATCTAGATGATGACACCGACGACGAATGGTACATTTAGGACGGAGAATGGTACATTTAGGAAGCCGATAAAAGCTCGTTCTCTCAAATCTCTTCTTTATGTAAATTAAATCCAAGGAGGACACAATTTCTAAGGACATAGTATGTCCAGGTCTGTAGGTGATGTAGACGATACCACCGTCGCTGTCGATCTAGATGATGACACCGACGACGAATGGTACATTTAGGACGGAGAATGGTACATTTAGGACGGAAATGGTACATTTAGGAAGCCGACAAAAGCTCATTCTCTCAAATCTCTTCTTTGTGTAAATTAAATCCAAGGAGGACACAATCCCTAATTTTAGTTATTGCTTAGCAGAGTCTGCTTAGTTGTTGTAAAATTTGGTGTTGCTTCTGTGACACTTTCATCTTTAATCTCATGTTTTCTATGAATATGTGTTCTGTTTCATTTTGATTTAGTAATCTTTCCGTAATTAGTTTTTTGTTTCTTTTAACAATTTAATATTTTTGTTATAAAGCTACAGGCCATGGTGGTGGTAGTGGAAGGAGAAATGGAGATGAAGAAGGAAAGAAGAAGAAGTTCCGGTTCGCGGCGGACTTCGTCGAGTTCCTCAATCAAACGGAATTAAACCTCTTATAGAGTTCCTTAATTGAAGTTGATCATGATAACCTTTTGTATTTTTCAAACGGCTAGTAGAATCTTCCTCGAGCCCTCCTCAATCAAACGGCTAGTAGATTGTTTGCTAGTCTCGAAATTTATTTGTCTTTCCATCTTCCTCACTTTTTGTACTTCTCTCTTGCTATATATACAATAGTTTTCTTGTTTCATTGTACTATTGTTTATTCTGAAATACATAGAATAGTTGTCCAAAATATAATAGTTTTTTTGTTCTCAAGATGTCTGCTTGTGTGGTAGAAAATGTAGAAGACGTAGAAGATTGGTTGCCAGCTCCAAATGAAACCTTCATTCCACGTATGTTGCGCAGGATTGTAGATCAACTGTCGACGATTTCAGCTGATGTTGCATCGATCAATTCAAAGCTTTGTTCAATAGAAATTGAACAAATGAATTTCTATCGGCATTTGGAGAAGATTGAAGAATCTCTAGCTTTGAAGAAGGCATCTTCATCTGAAATATTTAATAATATGAAGGTGGTTTCCGTTGAATCTTCTTTCGATGAGGAGGACGTGGTGCTACAGTCTCGTAGTAAAGCATTGGACCGAATTCTCGCATTGTCCCCTACAGAAGAAACTGACTTTAGCAGTTCTTCGAAAAGAATGCATGAAAATTTAGATCCGGTCACACCATCGAAAAGTTTAACAAGGGGTTCAACCTCGAAGCCTAGCAATTGTACTAGTGGTTCTTCGAGTTATTACGACTATATTTTTGCCGATGATAGACCTGACGAGTAAGTAATATGAGTTTTGATTTAATTCTAACAGTTTTTTTTCTCCTAATTTATTCGTTTTTTTTCTTAGAGAAATAATATCATCTTGCAACAAAATCTATGTGTCGCGGTTTGAGATAAATACCTTAGCTCCTTTAACGAGAATTAAAAATGGGATATGTATAGATAGTATATTTTTTCTTAGATGCCATCTATGTTTACTTCGATTCCATCGCTGACATTTTTAATAATTTATTCAAATTGTAGGCATTGTCTCTGCTCTTCTCACCGTGGAGGAACAGAAAAGAACCTCCAATAAAGCTAATGTATGGTTTTTACCAATAAGGATATCGGTGAGTGAGCATTTTATTCTTCAATGCATATGCATTAACAATTTTCTCGTTTGTTTGTCCTTCGTAATGTATTAATTAATGTGTATGTAGAAAGAAACGTTACCTCCATCCGACAAAAAGCTTCATGAAATATGGAAGAAGTTAAATATTTTCAAGATACATGGGATCTTTAAGCACTTGTAACGATGTATTAATGTATTTCTGTTTAAATATTAATCCTAATTTTTTGAAAATTTACTAATTTGTTTTACCTAATTAATCCTGATTCAGATATACATACCCATTCTTTTGGACGGACACTATACTCTTATAAGAGTTCTGGTTAAATCAAGGACTGTTGAAATTTGGGACTCACTTGCATCTAAAGATGATCTGATTCAAAACAAAACAGTCATAAAAGAAATAGTAAGCTCATATTCATCAATTTTTATGAATTGGGTACAAGATACGCGGTATACTAATATATATTGTATTCTGGTAATTGTAGCTTTCAAATTTGGATCTCTTTCTCGAAGAAGAGATTTTGAAGTTGAGAGATGCTAGGTTCAGCTTTTCTACTTTTGCAATAAAACGTCGTTCTTATGTTTCCTACCAAGACAATTCTGTTGATTGTGAGATTTTTGTAATTGCATTCATGAAAGACCGATGTAGTTTAGACTACCGTTCTCTCAATGTAAGTTTGAAAATATGTCGTCAAAAACTTACACTTTTTAGAGCAATATTTTTGATGTTATGTTTGTTATATGCAGTTTGATGCGGGAATGGAAAGAGCAAAGCTGCTGAATGGATTACAACTTCAGAGCACAATGAAGTACTAAAAGGAGTCCAATATGAAATGATTGAATATGGAAGACGATAATTTTTTTTCTTCTTCTTTTATATCTAATGTATTATGTTCATTTATTTTGTTGAGTTATAATGACATTTTTGCCAAACGGTTTCGATTCTTTTTGATTAAGCAGAATCATTTTTGCCCTTCAAATTAATATAATTAAGCAGAAAGGAGTCCAAACGGTTTCGATTCTTTTTACCCTTCCATCGAATGACATTTTTGCAATTCTAATTAATTCAAAACACCCCCGAACCCGTTTATTACAAAAAAAAAACCGTTTCGATTCTTCCTCTTCTTCCATACTCCACTCTGTACTCAAACCTAGGTCATTCTCCTCCAAAATCTTCAAACATTCCTTCCCATTCGCAATCTTCACACCATGTCGACATCAGCGGCAGAATCATCACCGGCAGCATCACCAATTAGAGAAGATGCACCAGTTACAGAAAATCCAAAAGGGAAAGACGGAGAACAACCGAAACCCTATTCTAAGAAAGTTTCACAGAAGAAAAAGGGAAAAGTTGCTAAACAAAAAGAAGTGAAAGAAGAAGTGCAAACAGAAGGTATAACTTTGAGTTTATGTTCGTAAATTCTGTATATATTACACGGAGAATGACATTCTCCGTCATTAAAACGCATTTGAATGTTCATTCTTCCTGTCAAATTACACTTAGAATGCCATTCTCCGTCTAAATTAAATCAATAATATCATTCTTCGTTTACTTTAACGGAGAATGACATTCTTAGTATTAAAACACATGAGAATGCTATTCTCCGTGTTAATTTAAACAGAGAATGCTATTCTTCGTTTAATTTGAAACGGAGAATTCTATTCTCCGTGTTAAATTAAACGTAGTATGGCATTACAAGAGTTAAAACGAAAGAAAATGCTATTCTTTGTGTTTTTACAAACAGAGAATAACATTCTCCGTTTCCAATTACACGGAGAATAGCATTCCCAGTTTTAAAATGATTGAGGATTCTATTCGTCGTTTAATTTGGAACGGAGAATGAAATTCTCCGTCTAACTTGAAACGGAGAATAACATTCCCAGTGTTAAAATACATTAGAATGTTTATTCTCCATTTTATTTTAAACGAAGAATGACATTCTCCGTGTTAGTTTACACGGAGAATGTCATTCCCAGTGTTAAAATCCATAAGAATGGTCATTCTCCGACCTAATTTTTTGTTTTTTTTGTTTTGTAGAATAAAAATCTGTCAGGAATAAGGATTCAAGACTTTTCCGTCCTACCTTCAAGCCAATGCTAAATCTTATGGAGGAGGTCAATCAAGATGTTGGCCGTTTACCTGAGCCAGTTATTGATTCCTTGAAGAATATCAGTTTCTGAAATTTTATCGAGATTTTCTACCAAAACAGAGTCCACGTCTCCGAATTGGCCAAGGTAACGGAAGGGCTTGAGAATTTAATTGTAAGTTACACAAAAGAAGAAGATGGCGTCGGGTGCTTTGAATTGAGCACCACTGTTAAAATTGCGCCAAGCGTCGACGATATGGCAGTCATCTTCTGTCTACCGCTGAATGAAGAAAGTGATAATGATGTTTTTTACAGAAGATTGATAAAGAAAAAATAATAGCAGCCCACACCACCAGCATCATTGAGCCTGTGTAGAGATCACTTCACAAGATTGCTGGCTAATTCTAAGGGCAAACACGCAGAAGCCACGAATAAGGAAGTGAGAGACAAGTTCTTTGAATTGTTACGACGGCTTCGTGGCGGAGATAACGCTGTTAATCCAGATGATTTGGCCAAGCTAATAATCTTTCACTTGTGCCAAACAGTATTCTTCACAAAGTCTAGCGGTTCAAATTTGCCGTACAGATTCTTGGCCTTGGTAGACAGTGTGGACGTCATCAACAGTATATGCTGGAAGGTTAATCCTGGCATATGTAATGGATAGCATAAAAAGGAGTAGAAGCAAAACTGAACGGGAGGATTACTCAATGGCTTTCCACAAATTAGAAGGTTGCACAATATACTTCCTCTATTAGTTTACAGAACATAGTAAATTTGTGGAAAGGAAGTTCGCCCCAATTCCTGATTACCCAAGATTTTTCACATAGAATGGGTACGAAATCTCAAACTTCCTCAAGGCCGAATATCACAAGAAAATGAGATCGAAGATGATATTGGAAGATCTGGTTATACATGTTGGGGAAGAAGAAGGGCACAAAGAAGATGAGCTACCTATAGAAGAAGTTGAAAAAGAGGAAGAGAAAGAACACCAAGAAGCAGGTAGGAATAATTTTGATAAACAACGGATACCACAACATCATGAAATGGGTGCTGTGATGGACGACTCAGCAAAGAAATTGGAAGATTTGAGAAGACATCATTCTGATATTCTTGCGCAGAATGAAGAACTCAAAGAAAAGTTAAAAGAGATGGAGGCACAAGGAGCGCAGTTACGTGCAGCCAACCTTGAGAATGCCATACTCAAAGAAAAGCTGAAAGAGCTCGAGGCAGAAGAAGCACAACAACGTGCAGTCAACGTTGTGATGGAGGGCTCTGTGCATGAACTGGAGGATTTGATAAGACATCATTCTGATATTCTTGCGCAGAATGAAGAACTCAAAGAAAAGTTAAAAAAGATGGAGGCACAAGGAGCGCAAATACGTACAGCAAACCTTGAGAATGCCATACTCAAAGAAAAGCTGAAAGAGCTCGAGGTAGAAGAAGCGCAACAACGTGCACTCAACGTTGTGATGGAGGGCTCTGTGCATGAACGGAAGGATTTGAGAAAGTAGAATTTTGTTCTTATTGCAGAGCTACATGCACAAGGTAAAATCTTTTCTATTTTAAATTTCTGATTTGTAATCTTCCAGGTGAATGGCTATTCTGTGTATTATAACACGGAGAATGGCATTCTCTGTGTTATTTGAAACGGATAATTGCTATTCTCTATCATTTCGATACTGGGAAGGTTATTCTCCGTGTAACTCCAAACGGAGAATACTATTCTCCGTATTATATTACACGAAGAATGTCATTATCCGTGTTAGATTCACATCATATATTTCATTGTTGTTTGTTTTATTTCAGTGCGAACAACCGAGCAATTCAGAGAAACAAATAAAAGGCTCATTGAGAAGAAAAGGGAGCTTCAAAATAAAGTTGAATCGTTCAATATTGAAGCCATTGAAAAGGATGGAAAAATCGTTGATCTCGAAGCCATGGTTATAGCATTGTAGCGTCAGGAGATTCAACCAGCTGCTGAACTTGCAGCTCCAAAAGAAGCCAAAAGAAGAGGAGGATCTGGGTGAAAGAGGTTCAGAAAACCATCAGCGCCATTAGCCATTGAAGATGTTACTCCCTTGGAAAAGAATATAGTTGGAGAGGCTAATAAAAAGCGGAAGATTAATGCCGCTCTGAAATCCGGACGAGATGCCAAAATGGCTGAATTAAAGAAGAACCGTGTCATACTAAGTGTAACACCCACTTTTCTAAATTGAGGGTAATTTTGAACTTTTGTAAAAGTTTATTATTTAATAATAGGATTTATGATTTATGGGAATTTTTAATTAATTTAATACTATTTAAAATTGGTAAATTATAATTTTGATGTGTTAGCTAGTGAACTCTAGAACTGCTGAGCCTAGAGACTAACCATGACCATGGGGACCTAACCATGTGATTAGAATGACTATTTACAACTTTTTAGGCTAAGGATATTTTGGTCATTTTGTGACTTTTAAATTATTTAGGATTTTGATTAATTGTTGAATTTTAGATTATTTTAATAATATTTAAATTGATGTATTATAATTTTGATTATTTTTTATATTTTAATATTTTAGGAAAATTTTATATTTTTAATATTGTTTTTATTGGATTTGTTTAGTCGGGTTTGAGTTTCGTCTCGTTTTGACTTGTATTGTGACCCGGGTAGCTTAAACTCTAGATGGGACACAATATTAAGTTAAGCATGGCTCACAAGACCCAACATTTAAGTTAGTTAATTAAACTAATTTTATCATGTTAGAATGGTTAAGTTAGAGACTCAAAACTAGATCATTTTGACCCCAAACTTGAACCTAGTCTGGACTTAACCATATGAGACTAGAGAGGGGCAATTATGACATTTTCTATTAGCCCTAATGGACACTTTATGACATCCACCTTTAGGAGAGAATGATTCATTTCATTCATTACAATCTTGCCTCTTTTATTTTCCTTTTGTTCTTCCCCAATTTTAGAGAGCCTTCCCATTGATTTGATCTCCAAATCAAATCATTCCTTCACCAAACCTTCCCTCAATCATTTTCATTCTCCAAGGGAAGGGTGCTACCAAGGATTGGAAGAAGAGTGTAAGAAGGAGTGTCCACTTTGAGGGATCTTCGAATCGGAGCCGTGTCCTAAAGAATTTTATTGGGATTCCACTCCCAATAGGTAAAACCCATCCTCTAAATCGATTTTCTTTATATATAAATTAGTTTTGAATCTGTAGGATCCAACCTCATGCATGTGTACCATTTAGATTCAAATTTGAGGCCATTTGGAGCTCTCTTGAGGATTTTAGATATGTGTCTTGTGTCCTACTTGATAGATCCCAAATTAAGACACCCCATGTGTATGTATGTATGATAATAGTTTAAATAGATATTTAAATTCAGTTTTAGAATGGTTAGAGAGTGGATTGATCTTAGTTAGGATGGTTAGAATGAGTTTCATTTGGATACCTATGTTTGTATCCAAGTATCTTGGCCTATATGTGTTCTTTTGTCAAATTCGTCATAATATTCATCCACATTTTTATTAACCAAAGTAACTTAGAAATGTCATAACTTTTAGCTTAGAACTCCGATTTATCTCCCGTTTTTTTAAAAGAACTGTATCGAAGTTAGCTTTCCAAATATATATTTTAATATGCCAAATTCTTTTTGTAACTTTTTGTAGAATTATTTGAGTGTCAGTTGTACGAAAGACGAACGTGTTTCGGTATTTTTGCAATTTCGGGAGCTTTCGGACACGAAATGTGATCCGTTTAAAGTTTCGGAAAGCTAACACAAAGGTCTACGACATACTTTAATCCTAGAATTTAGTAGAGGTCCAATTGGTATAGTATTGGTTTTAAGTAGAAGAGTGACTATACGATATATGCATTTTGTGTAACTTATGAGCCTATATAGTATGGGTATTAAATGAATATAGAGTATGTAATACATGATATGTTAGATGAATAAAATGATATATATATGATATATATCCTCTTTACATTAATGTATATATATGGTTGAATGTAAGCATGTAGGAATGCAATTAATATAATGTATGTAAGCAATGCATAAATGCATGAATGAAAAAATGATATACAATATATGCATGAAAGTATATAATGAATGCTAGATATAAATGCAAGGTATACATGTAATGATAGATATGAAAGCATAATATATAAATAATATAATACAATATATAATGGTAGCATGTATGGTAATGTAGAATATATGATGCAAGCATGTATATGTCCACTGTTTTTTCTTTTCTTTACATTTTCCTTCCCTTCCCTTTCCATTTCAATTTTTTTCTTTTTTTTCTCTTCTACTTTTACATGTTATATACAATGTATATAATGTATAGATGCATATAAGTATGTAATATGCATGAATGAATGTCATATATGAATGAATGAATCAATCAAAGGTATAAGTAAAATATAATGCATTGTAATAAATGTTAACATATATAATGTATAAAAGTATGTATGTAAATGTGCATGAATGTATATAACTATGTAACTATGTAAATATGCATGATGTAACATATGCCTATATATATAAATATGTATGTAATGTGGATATGCATGTATGTATGAAGGTATGTATTTATATATATTATCTATTTTATATTATGTATTGTTGTGGTTCACATTGTCTTGTGATTGTGTGAGTGCTAGCCTAGGCTTGGTTAGGCCTAGTGAGACTTGTTTGGGCTAGGACTTGACCGAGGTGACCTAATTTTACTAGTGTGGTTGATTAGAGTTGACCAAGTGTTGACTTTAGTCTAGTTTGACCTAGACAGCATGCAGATGCATTGTACATTTCATTTATCATCTCTCGTATACATCTTGACCTGTATTGCTCTAAATAGGACTATGTGGCTTCAGTTTGGACCTCTATACCTATCAGCTGTTCAGGTTATTAGGCGAGTACATTCTCTGATAGTTCTCTCATTTAATTGTCAATTATTGTACTTCAGTTATTGTTAGTTTTATGTGATTCTCTGTTACAACATGTATGGATATTTCTGGATTCATGTATGCGACACACATACCATACTTATCTGGCCTCTATTATTGGAATCACTGGAATCATTCCGGAATCTATTTCTGGAATCATCATATTTTGGCTAGACTCATATTGATTCTCGTGTCGTATCCTGGATTCACTTGTACTTGCTAGGAGGAAAAATACTTGAGTAAGACATGTAGACATACCCTAATCTGGAATCTTCCAACTGAAATCTACTAGAATGATAGCCATCTCACACCCGACCAGGTGTGTGATGTGCTGTATTACCTACAACCGTTTACATGTCGATCTCGGTATTTTAAAATACACTGTTAGAGTATAGGCTGGACTCACCCTGGAATCATTGATCACTATGACTGGAATCATCTTATACTGGACTCATCTTGTACTGGAATCACCTGGTATCAGTTTTATGTTGTCTGGATTACTTGGGTTTTACACTTATTTATATTTACATTCTGGACTTATATCATGTTGCTCTAGTTCAGCTAGTTTCTATTTACAGTCTTTATTGCTATGATTCTTCTCTTGTTTTACTTACCTTACTTTCCTTGTATCTTAGCTGTTTCTCTATACCATCACCTGTATACAAACTACCATGTTCATCAATAAAACTATCTATAACTGCTTTATAGTTCTCTGTCATTTACTTAGAATTTCTTGATGAATTGTACTCGTTCCTGTCCTGACTGGACCTGTTGAAAATTTTACATATAGCTTGGAGGTTGCCTGCTAGCTTAGAGGAGACACAGTAGAGGTTGTATAGATAGTTATTTTATTTGTCTTGAGTTGTATTTACTTTATGGATTACTGTATTTGAGATTTAAGATATTTTCTGGGTTTGTGTATCTTAAACACTTAGACTTTTATCTACGGTATCTCTTTGTGGATTTCATATTTTATCTATCTTTTATCATGCTCTACCTTAGATGTGATTGAGACTGTATTTGCTATGTCATCTCTATTCGGAGTGTATATACTGTACAGGTACCTTTATATGGTTAGATGTTTGACCTATGACGGCGTTCTACCGCCGACACTGCGACATAGGCTGGACGTACCCACTTCTTGTGTCCTTACTCTAAGGTGCGGGTCGTGACACATTTTTAGTGGTGGTCCATGCAGGTCGAGTTTGTGTAGTGGTATTCGAACTAGAGTACCACTACAGCCTATAGTAGGATTAGGATATATTTTTGAAGGTACTCAATCACAGTTAGGATCCCTTGAGAGATTCCTGGGATGACCCTTGAGAATCTCATTATAAAATATCTCGAAATTTGATTCTAATAGTTTATATTTATCTTTCTTGGTTAGTTAATGAATTTGATTTTTGGGTATCTATTGTTAATTTAATTTAATTTTTGTCAAGATGAAATTATATGGGCTAGGTCATCTAAGTTATAGAATCTAGTCTTCTACAGTCACATTAGCCAGCATGGTGAGGACATATAGTCTGACTTTGGATATATTTCTCGGGTGTGGGAATTTAAGGTTTTCGCAGCCAAGCTAGCGGCATCGCAAAAATTTTAAATACCATGATTCTAGAGGTATGTGCCTAAGTCGAGGACTTTGTGATTATCGTAGCCTTGCTTACTAGTATGACGAGGATTTAGATTACCATAATTTTGGATAGACGCATATGATTATCAGATTGTACCTTAAATGTTCTTGAACATGTTTTCTCTACTTTTGTTTCAGTCATTCTCAAAAAACAAAAAAGAATTATTGTCTGTTTTGTTTGTTTTGCTTCTCATTATTTAGGAGTAGCTTTAGCTGTATTATAAATCTTTTGTAACTTCTTACTATGAATTTCTTCTTAATACAAGGAATCGATAATTTTGCTAGACCTTATCCGGATTTAATATTATAACTCTGGTTTCAAAATGGTTCTTCTTTTAAACAAATAAGCAGAACTGATTTTATCGTTATTTTCTTCTTGCTATTATTCGTGTATTAAATAATAATAATAATAATAATAAAACTATCTTGATTACATCAATCACCTACTTGTATTCTTGGTAGGAATCTAAATGTTGGTCTTGATATGGAATTTAATTTTTATATTGGAACATGAGAATATATATATAGCGGACACGAACACCTTGTCTGACACGTATACATGCTACACTTTGATTACCAACCTATCTAAATGCACATTAATATGTTTTTGATGTTAAATTCTCAAAAATCGCAATATCTCTGACACAATACAGTATCAGAGAATAGTTCTCCTTTTTTTTCCAGTTTAAATTCATAATTTAAATATAAATTTCATATTATTAGTTGTTGTTTACATCACTGCACATGTATGTTATATACATGGTTTCAATTCTTAAAGAAATTGGTTAAGTTTTGTGTTTGAATTTGTCAAATCTGAGACCGTGTGCATATTAACCCTTTAACACTGGATCCTAAGTGATTAGTTCAATTTGCAGTTTTTAAATGTAATGTTTTGAGCCATATACATTGTTGTATGTAGGGATATAATGTTAGGTTTCATACTCTTACATGTTAGGTTGTGGTTGTGGTGAACATTGGATTGGTTTTGATGTTCGAATTTCTCCAAAATCCTGAAACTGAATACATGTTAACATTTTTCACATTGATTTTAAATGTGTAGTTCAATTTCAGATTTAATATGTAATGTTAAACTAAAATGAATGATTGAACCCTTCATTTTAAGTTATAACCCCTGTACTCTTGACACTCTACACTAATGTTCACAACTGCCATGTAAACCTAACCCTTCATCTCTATGTTATGTTCATATATCTATATATATATATATATATATATATATATATATATATATATATATATATATATATATATATATATATATATTTTTATATATATCTATATAGGTATATATATATATATATTTTTTTATATAGGTATATATATATATATATATATATATATATATATATATATATATATATATATATATATATATATATATATATATATATATATATAGTTATGCATACTGTTATAATGTATATAGATACATAACTAAATTTATACCTCTTTATATATATATATATATATATATATATATATATATATATATATATATATATATATATATATATATATATATATATATATATATATATATATGGTTAGCCATGCATGTTATGAGTAAATATGTTGTGTATTGTAGATTGTTTAACCAATATGCCATGAGTAGTGTAACTTGATAGCTATTATTTTGAAACCCAAATCCGTCTATACACTTTCATGTATATTTAACATACACATATGCCTACTATCTAACCATATGAACATGTCCACATACACCCATACACACACGAACTACATAACTTTTAGAACTTATAATTTAGTCTTAACAGGATTAAGAGAATCCTACATTGTGATTGGATTTCAGTACAATTGACTTTCATTCTTTAACTTTTGATTTTGATTTTTTTCCTGTACCCCTTTATAGATAATTAGTAGTTATTTTTATTTTATTTTTTGATAAGTACCATTTTTCATATAAGATGGTAGACTGCCTTACAGTTTTGATGATTTGTTATTTCTGTATCTTTTCCAGTTTAACACCCCTGATTGCTTGTATGTTTGATATCCTATGACCGTTTTAGTCTAGCATGACTAGTATACCTAGATGAGACTTTCACTACCACCATATGCCATGATCCTATATGTCGTCCTTTTAAATCGTATGATTTGTTTAAGTTCTGAGACTTTGATTGTGGAGGTTTGACCTAGAAGGAGTATGAACATTTTAATTTCGAGGACAAAATTTTTCTAAGGGGGGTAGGATTGTAACACCCACTTTTCTAAATTGAGGATAATTTTGAACTTTTGTAAAAGTTTATTATTTAATAATAGGATTTATGATTTATGAGAATTTTTAATTAATTTAATACTATTTAAAATTTGTAAATTATAATTTTGATGTGTTAGCTAGTGAACTCTAGAACTGTTGAGCCTAGAGACTAACCATGACCATGGGGACCTAACCATGTGATAAGAATGACTATTTACAACTTTTTAGGCTAAGGATAGTTTGGTCATTTTGTGACTTTTGAATTATTTAGGATTTTAATTAATTGGTGAATTTTAGATTATTTTAATAATATTTAAATTGATGTATTATGTTTTTGGTCATTTTTCATATTTTAATATTTTGGAAAATTTTTATATTTTTAATATTGTTTTTATTGGAGTTGTTTAGTCGGATTTGAGTTTCGTCTCGTTCCGACTTGTATTGTGACCCGGGTAGCTTAAACTCTAGATGGGACCCAATATTAAGTTAAGCATGGCTCACAAGACCCAACATTTAAGTTAGTTAATTAAACTAATTTTTATCATGTTAGAATGGTTAAGTTAGAGACTCCAAACTAGATTATTTTGACCCCAAACTTGAACCTAGTCTAGACTTAACCATATGAGACTAGAGAGGGGCAATTAGGACATTTTCTATTAGCCCTAATGGACACTTTATGGCAGCCACCTTTAGGAGAGAATGATTCATTTCATTCATTACAATCTTGCCTCTTTTATTTTTCTTTTGTTCTTCCCCAATTTTAGAGAGCCTTCCCATTGATTTGATCTCCAAATCAAATCATTCATTCACCAAACCTTCCCTCAATCATTTCCATTCTCCAAGGGAAGGGTGCTACCAAGGATTGGAAGAGGAGTACAAGGAGGAGTGTCCACTTTGAGGGATCGTATCGGAGCCGTATCCTAAAGTTTTCATTGGGATTCCACTCCCAATAGGTAAAACCCATCCTCTAAATCGATTTTCTTTGCATATAAATTAGTTTTGAATCCGTAGGATCCATCCTCATGCATGTGTCCCATTTAGATTTAAATTTGAGGCCATTTGGAGCTCTCTTGAGGATTTTAGATATGTGTCTTGTGTCCTACTTGATAAATCCCAAATTAGGACACCCCATGTGTATGTATGTATGATAATAGTTTAAATAGATATTTAAATTCAGTTTTAGAATGGTTAGAGAGTGGATTGATCTTAGTTAGGATGGTTAGAATGAGTTTCATTTGGATACCTATGTTTGTATCCAAGTATCTTGGCTTATATGTGTTCTTTTGTCAAATTCGTCATAATATTCATCCACGTTTTTATTAACCAAAGCAACTTAGAAATGTCATAACTTTTAGCTTAGAACTCCGATTTATCTCCCTTTTTTTAAAAGAACCGTATCGAAGTTAGATTTCCAAATATATATTTTAATAAGCCAAATTCTTTCTGTAACTTTCTGTAGAATTATTTGAGTGTCAGCTGTACGAAAGACGAACGTGTTTCGGTATTTTTGCGATTCCGGGAGCTTCCGGACACGAAAATACGATCCGTTTAAAGTTTCGGAAAGCTAACACAAAGGGCTACGACATACTTTAATCCTAGAATTTAGTTGAGGCCCAATTGGTACAGTATTGTTTTTAAGTAGAAGAGTGACTATACGATATATGCATTTTGTGTAACTTATGAGCCTATGTAGTATGGGTATTAAATGAATATAGAGTATGTAATACATGATATGTTAGATGAATAAAATGATATATATATGATATATATCCTCTTTACATTAATGTATATATATGGTTGAATGTAAGCATGTAGGAATGCAATTAATATAATGTATATAAGCAATGCATAAATGCATGAATGAAAAAATGATATACAATATATGCATGAAAGTATATAATGAATGCTAGATATGAATGCAAGGTATACATGTAATGATAGGTATGAATGCATAATATGTAAATAATATAATGTAATATAGAATGATAGCATGTATGGTAATGTAGAATATATGATGCATGCATGTATATGTCCACTGTTTTTCCTTTTTCTTACATTTTTCTTCCCTTCCCTTTCCATTTCAGTTTTTTCCTTTTTTTTCTCTTCTATTTTTACATGTTATATACAATGTATATAATGTATAGATGCATGTAAGTATGTAATATGCATGAATGAATGTCATATATGAATGAATGAATCAATCAAAGGTATAAGTAAAATATAATGCATTGTAATGAATGTTAACATATATAATTTATAAAAGTATGTATGTAAATGTGCATGAATATATATATCTATGTTACTATGTAAATATGCATGATGTAACATATGCCTATATATATAAATATGTATGTAATGTGGATATGCATGTATATATGAAGGTATGTATTTATATATATTATCTATTTTATATTATGCATTGTTGTGGTTCACATTGTCTTGTGATTGTGTGAGTGCTAGCCTAGGTTTGGTTAGGCCTAGTGAGACTTGTTTGGGCTAGGACTTGACCTAGTTGACCTAATTTTACTAGTGTGGTTGACTAGAGTTGACCAAGTGTTGACTTTAGTCTAGTTTGACCTAGACAGCATGCAGATGCATTGTACATTTCATTTATCATCTCTCGTATACATCTTGACCTGTGTTGTTCTAAATAGGACTATGTAGCTTCAGTTTGGACCTCTATACCTATCAGCTGTTCAGGTTATCACGCGAGTACATTCTCTGATAGTTCTCTCATTTAATTGTCAATTACTGTACTTCAGTTATAGTTAGTTTTATGTGATTTTTTGTTACAACATGTATGGATATTTTTGGATTCATGTATGCGACACACATACCATACTTATCTGGCCTCTATTACTGGAATCACTGGAATCATTCCGGAATCTATTTCTGGAATCATCATATTTTGGCTGGACTCATCTTGATTCTCGTGTCATATCCTGGATTTACTTGTACTTGCTGGGAGGGAAAATACTTGAGTAAGACATGTAGACATACCCCAATCTGGAATCTCCCAACTGGAATCTACTGGAATCTACTAAAATGATAGCCATCTCACACCAGGCCAGGTGTGTGATGTGCCGTATTACCTACAGCCGTTTACATGTCGATCTCGGTATTTTAAAACGCACTATTAGAGTATAGGCTGGACTCACCCTGGAATCATTGATCACTATGACTGGAATCATCTTATACTGGACTCATCTTGTACTGGAATCACCTGGTATCAGTTTTATGTTGTCTGGATTACTTGGGTTTTGCACTTGTTTACATTTACATGGACTTATATCATGTTGCTCTAGTTCAGCTAGTTTCTATTTACAGTCTTTATTGCTATGATTCTTCTCTTGTTTTACTTACCTTACTTTTCTTGTATCTTAACTGTTTCTCTATACCATCACCTGTATACAAACTACCATGTTCATCAATAAAACTGTCTATAACTGCTTTATAGTTCTCTGTCATTTACTTGGGATTTTCTGATAAATTGTACTCGTTCCTGTCCTGACTGGACCTGTTGAAAATTTTACAGATAGCTTGGAGGTTGCCTGCTAGCCTAGAGGAGACACAGTAGAGGTTGTATAGATAGTTATTTTAGTTGTCTTGAGTTGTATTTACTTTATGGATTATAGTATTTGAGATTTGAGATATTTTCTGGGTTTGTGTATCTTAGACACTTAGACTTCTATCTGCGGTATCTCTTCGTGGATTTCATATTTTATCTATCTTTTATCATGCTCTACCTTAGATGTGATTGAGACTGTATTTGCTATGTCACCTCCATTCGGAGTGTATATACTGTACAGGTACCTTTATATGGTTAGATGTTTGACCTAGGACAGCGTTCTACCGCCGACACTGCGGCGTAGGCTGGACGTACCCACTTCTCGTGTCCTTACTCTAGGGCGCGGGTCGTGACACTAAGGGAATACGATGAACTTTTACTTTGGAAAGATGCGGATGAAGAGCTGAAGAAGCAATACATCGACATCGTAATTTCCAAAAAGAAGTGTCCAGAGTATGCATTCTGAACCTTTTTTTTTATTTTTTTAGACTTTTTTCACAATTATGTAATAAGAAATTATCTTTATTAATTTTATCTAAACTAAATTTATGTGCAGTGATATTGTATACTTATTTTTGCCGAAAGAGGGTGAAAATGGAGTTTCAGTCCAGCTGTCGACAATAGACCTGCAAGACATACTCAACTATGAAGACATGGAGGCTGGCATACTGAACCTAATAATAAGGAAGCTGAGAGAAATTCAAGGCATTAATAGAAAATAGGCCCCGTCTAGTTCAAAGGATGTACCATTGAACCAGAAGCAAAAGTCGGCGCCCCAATCACATAAGTGGTCTGCATTCATGATGCCCCACACATTGGTTAGAATTCAAACAAAAAAATCCATATTCATGTGTACACCGATGAAAAATGACAGAAAAAAATTACTCATGATATTGTATTTTATTTTTGGGAAACAGAACATCGTTGAACGTGCCAATGAACCAGACACAAAAGCCGACGCCCTTCAAGACTTCCAAACAGATGTAGTAGACTTCTTCATGGGTTTGGAGGACGACATAGAGTTGCTACTCATCCCACTCTTTAATTTATCCATCAGATACTATACTCTGCTCATATTCAATTTTATATCCTACGACTGGACACACTACAACTCCTTGAGGCAAACCACGTACGAAAAGGGCAAGGTAGATGCAGAATTAATGAAGAAGATCTTAGAGTCTTTCGTCAGGAGAAAAGTTGATATGATGAGGGAGAGATGCCCGACGAAGATGGAGTATGAGAGCAAAGTGCTGAATTATTCTCCAAATTGCCCACAACAACGGGCACCCAAGTGCCTCCTGTACACGGCGTATTATATGAATATGTTGATTACTATAGCCCAATTGGCATGTTAAGTTGTGCTATTCAGAGCCATTGTAACCTTCAGTTCATTATCAATAAAAGGGATTCTTGTTGTATACTACATTTTTCTTCCACTGCTTATGTTATCAATTTGAGCTATAAACACTATTGTGAATCTGTTATCTTGCCTTGCACGAGCACAACTCCAGGCTCGTGCGGCATCACGCCCCAGCGAGGACAATGATTCGAGTGAAATCTAGCGAGGCCGAGCGATTTTCCGGATCGGGACGTGACAAAGGGTTCCCAACAGTTGACTCATCTAAGTCAATGGGGACTCCTATGGCAACAACGACAAAACATGATAATGATGAAGGCAGTATCTTGGTCGACATTCGTAAGTATCGAGGTATGATTGGGAAAATTTAATAGTAGCATTAATATTAAATCTACATTGGCTTTTCTGTTAATTTAAAATTTACAATATAATTGAAACTAATATTACGAAAATGCTATTTGGCTCCCAAAAATTTGGGTGATATCATACCATCTTCTATTATGTGGCATATGACATGGTTGCTAACATGACAGCTGACATGACAAAATTTAACAATAAAATTAATATTAAAATTAACATTAATAGTAAATAAATAATTTAATATTAAATTAACATTAATTAATATTAACATTAACATTAACATTAATATTAACATTAATATTAACATTAATATTAGCATTAGCATTAGCATTAACATTAACATAACATTAATAATAACATTAACATTAATATTAATATTAATATTGACATTAACATTAACATTAACATTAAAAAAAATTGGGTAATTAATTTTTGGGATTAAAATTTGCCATGTCAGCTGTTATCTCATCTGCCATGTCAGATACCACATAATGGGAGATGACATCACCTAAATATGTTGGGAGCCCAAACGACTAATTGCTAAGATTAATACAGTAGCATTATCATTATTTCCCAATATATTCGTGCCTTGTTCGGTCACACCCCTCCACGAGCGGGTTACACCCCCGAAACGAGGGGTTAAATAACCTTTTCCAAAGAAGAGAACCCATCCGACTAGAGAGAAACAAAGGAGAGAAGAAGAAGAATAGTCGCAATGGAGAGGAGCAAGAGCAAGATCAACTGCATCGGATGGGCCGTCATCCCTACCGAGATTCTCTCGATGATACTGGTACTGTCGGGGATGCCAGCAGACGAGGTAATATACAACGTGGCCCCAGTTTGTCGTTCGTGGTTGAAGGCGCTCAACGGTCCCTTAGACTATTGGTCTAACGTCGACTTGGTACAGTGTTGCCGGAGGACCCAGCAAACCGCTGAGATTAGTTTGACCGTAAAGAAGCTCGTGGCTCGCAGTGGGAGATATCTAGGGTCCTTCTCCGCGTACAAGCTCGACGAAGCAGCCTTCTGTTTTGCATGTTTAAGGCCAGTGCAAAATTTTATTTGGTCTTATTCCAATACTTTATTTTTTCTATTATAAAATTTTACATATACTTTTGTTAATTTCTATTGATATTTTCCTATTTTTATAATACAGTGGGAAATTTCTAAGGGTGCTGCGCATTCCGAAGTACGACTTGAGTGATGAAACTTTCGTGAGACACTTGGAGTTTCTCTCGGTGCTGGAAGAACTCGACATTAGCTACTGCCTCTATATCACGTCGACTGGAATATTTTTCGCCGGAAAGTATTGCCACCGTCTGGCCAAGCTGAGGAGGAACATGCCCCTCCATATTTCATGCTCAGGAACAGATTCGTGTTGAACACGCAGAACGAGACGGAGGGAAAGGCCGTGGCTAATTTGATGCCGCGTCTCGAGCACCTACAGATGGGATTCGGCATGTTCAATGGAGATACGCTGCGATCTATCATATGTAGGGGCGGATCCAAGGGTCCCTTGGGGTGGGCTGGAGCCCACCCCAAAAAAATTTATACTTTTTTTTCATATAATTTTTTTTTGATTTTTTTTATATGGATTTATCTACTTCCAGCCCACCCAAATTTTTTGTAGCCCACCCCAGTTATAATTCCTGAATCCGTCCCTGATCATATGTAACTGCAAGGGTCTTCGCGTGCTCGATATACGTGGATGTTTCAACGTGCACTTCGACGACGACCTCAGGAGAATTTGTGATATAATACAGACGTTTAAACGACCCTTTGATGATGTAATCCCAGGGGAACTTGGATACGAGATGTATAGTGATTTAGATATCATTAATCATTCCTGGGGTGAATGGTGAAAACATTAGCATGCATGCATGCATGCATTTCTTTATATTTTCACTAGTCTACATATGCGTACTTTGTACGTATTTTAATTAGAATATTATAAAGTCAGTTGTCATTTTTTCGTCTTTTTCAGGTGACTATTTATATGTCAAGAGATTCGAAGTACAATTTTTTTTTAAATTTTTATTTTCTATTGAGACTAATAACCTTTAGAAAATGGTAATGAAAAATGAAATTTATTACCATTGGAACATAATGTTATATGGAAAAATAAAACTTGCATGCAAACTTTATTCCTTTAACTCTTAAACATAAATGACATACAAGTTGACATTCCTGACATAATAACATCATGTTTATAAATACTCAAGGGTATTTTAGGAATTCAAAAGTTTTACCACCAACTTATAATATGAATTTTATCCAATTATAGTTAAATACGCTTCTAACTCATTTCTTTAAGGTGCAAGATATTTTTTCTGAGTTCGATTCTCTATTTTGACAAAATTTTACTTTTGTCAATAATTTTTTACATGATTAAATTTTTTATAAATAAAATGGACTGTGATATAATGACGCCTAAGACGGCTCACTTCTGAGATTTTGACATTTTCCAACACAGATTTTACCATTAATACAACATCTCAGTGTAATCATATCCAAGAGATTTCGATATTTCCTAACACAGATTTTACCTTCTTCAAGATAAATTCTGGCGGTACAAATTCCACTCATATTAGTGGTATCAGTGTTATTCACCATAATTAATGGTGATCGATACGAAAACATTGATTTCTTCTTCACATCCCTTTAAAATCTATTTATACAGCCAAATAGCCAAACTATTCATCTTCACCAGCCTTCAAAACCAATTTATATAGATTCAAAATAAAACTAAATAGCCAAATTATTTAAAATTCACAACCCTTCAGAACAGTCTCAAATGTATCATTCTCCGTCCTAAATGTACCATTCTCCGTCCAAAATGTACCATTCTCTGTCCTAAATTTACCATTCTCCGTCCTACATGTACCATTCTCCGTGTTAGAGGAACGGAGAATGGCCATTACCTATCCCAAATTGTTCCATACTAAGTTAAAAGCATATAATAGCACCCAAGAAATGTTAACAATAGAAAAATTATACAGAACCAACACACCAGACTCGAACCTAGGCCTTCCAAGTAAAAGCCAAACAGCACAACCAACTAAGCTTGGAATAAGAAGAGTTACTGGAGGTCATTGAATATCCCCAACTTCCAATAAGGAATAAGAAATTGAATATCCCCAACTTCCAATAAGGAATAAGAAGAGTCGGTTAGGAACGTGTATATATATACATAGGGGTCCCCATTCATTTGAGTAGGTTGCACATTTAACATGGCTCCAAAAAGATCATTTGGTTGGGAACCATGTTCAGAGTCTTCTTCCAGTCTCGTCGAGCCTCTCCGCATGGAGCACCCTCTGTGCGGCCTCCGACCCATGACTGGCTGGCAGAGGCTGCAGACTTCCTGACCTCCTGTGGGTTGTCAATGGAGGTCATCGCTCGACCTCTTCATCCCGCGCCCAACTTTGACCTATTGCCGATCACTCCGGAGGAACGGGCTTCTCTGGAGAAGAGGGAAGGGTTGCGCCGCCTGCTCCATAGGGCGGGTGTGCACACCCTGCAGGACTTTGCGGAGATCCTCCGCGAGGCTAGTGAGGGGTAGACCCCTTATTTTTCTATTTTTTTTAGTTTTTTACAGTTTTTTTCCTCCTCTTGTATCCTTCGCCGGAGAATGTTCCGGCGACGAAGCTGGGATTTAATGCAACATAATATTTTGTTAACTCAATTTGGTTTCGGCTACAAGCGACTAACTATTTTATCTATTTTCAATTAACAAATCTTGTTACGTCAAATCCATATATCAGCGACGATATCCCCATCAATGACTTGTTACGTCATAGAATTGATTATGCTGCCAGCGTCAATCTTGCCGTCAAATCCATCTAAAATATGATTACAAAGTAAACTAGAGGACAACTTTGAGGGTTTCAATTTTACTCTTTTCAAGTACATAGTCTTCTTACCAAGTCGTCAAACATGAAATATTCGGGATGGCAAAAATACGAGTATATAACGGCTCAATGCAAAAAAAATACGTTCAAAAATTTAATCAAGTATTCAAAATAGAATGTTCATTCTCCGTTTTAATTTAAACGGAGAATAATATTTCCAGTGTTAAAAACACATTAGAATGTTCATTCTTCGTTTTAATTTAAACGGAGAATGATATTCTCCGTGTTGAATTACACGGAGAATGTCGTTCCCAGTATTAAAACGATTGAGAATGCTATTCTCCGTTTAATTTGAAACAGAGAATGACATTCTCCCTGTTAAATTACAATGGTCCAGATTTGGGATGTATCGATACATCCGTTTTTTGTGCAAAATTTTTCAATAATTTATACATAACACGAGGATATATATACTGTAGCACAGCTGGATACAACTCAGGATCATAATAACTACTAATCAGTAGCTCTACATCATCAATAGGACCTAAAAATATAGTCTCCAGTCAGGAGGGAGCAAAGTACAATTCATGATATTTTAACAATTGAAATAATAATGGAATTATGCACTTTTAAACAATTTGAAATAAATAGTTTTCCAGCAGTTAAAACAGTGTGATGTGAATAGGCAATGAATATGACCGGATTGGGTTGTACAGTTGTATCATATTGATACGATATGGCTTATCCCCGTGTGTATGGGGGGGTATATATATAAGAAGTGAGCGGGGGTTATCGGAAACCAAGGGTCGCCGGCCGGTCGGAAGTCGGAACGGAGGGGTCGCGGCAGTTTCGGGAAGGGTCGACCAAGAGTCACCGAAAGAAACCAACAGAAGAGGATGTTTTAAAGTCTCACTCTTCCTCTAAAGTATTAAAGAGTTTTTATTTGGTGAAAAATTCTAAGTGTTGGGTTAAGGATTAAAACCAATGGACTTGGGTTTCATGGGCTTGGTGGGTTATACTAATGGGTTCAAAAGAATGGCTTCTCTTAAGGGTTGGGCTAACAAGACTTGGTCTCCAATATTTGGGCTAAACAAATGTAGTGGGCTAAAAGAAAATAATAGGGAAAGGCTTTGAAAATTATAAATAATTTTTCTTTAGAAAAATATAACTAAATATTTTTAGTTTCAAATTGGGTTCGGGTCTGAGCCAGAAAATTAAAATCCAAGTTATTAATTTTCAAAAGTATTATTTTTTAAAATAATTTGAAAAAAACTAACTGGCAAACACACACTAAAAAATTTAAAATGTAACCGGAAAATTACGGGTTTCACAACCTTTCCTCCTTAGAAAATTTCGTCCTCGAAATTTAAAGGATAGGGTTAGGAATTACCTCAGGTCTCAAACAAGTATGGGTACTGCTCCCGCATCTCATCTTCTCGCTCCCAGGTAGACTCGCCTGGGGAATCGTGCCTCCACATAACTCTGACTATGGGAGTCACCGAAGTCCTGGTCCTCTTCTCGCCTCTGTCTAAATTCGCCACAGGTTTCTTTGGTACTGTGAGGCTCGGTCCAATCTCCAGTTCTGAATGGTCCAAGATGTGACTCAGATCCGGGATATAGTGTCTGAGCTGCGAAACGTGGAAGACGTTGTGAACACCCTCAAGATTAGCTGGTAGAGCTAACCGATACGCTACTTCACCAATTCGGCTCAAAACTTCAAATGGTCCGATATATCTGGGACTCAGCTTCCTAGCTCTGCCAAATCGAATAGTTCCTCTGGTAGAAGAAATCTTCACAAAGACACTATCTCCTTCTACAAACTCCAGTGGTCGACGACTGCTATCTGCCCAATGCTTCTGTCTGTCTTGGGCAATCCTGAGCTTGTCCCTGATCACCTTCACCTTCTCTGTTGCGTCAGTCACCATCTCTGGCCCCAGCAGTACTCTTTCTCCTACGTCGTCCCATGCAAGTGGAGTGCGGCAACGACGTCCATAAAGAGCTTCAAATGGTGTCATACCGATGCTAGCTTGGTAACTGTTGTTGTAGGAGAATTCCACCAAATGCAAGTGGTCCTCCCAAGACCCTCCAAATTCTAAGACGCAAGATCTCAGCATATCTTCTAGCGTCTGGATGGTCCTCTCTGATTGTCCGTCAGTTTGGGGATAGTAGGCTGTGCTGAACTTCAGTTTTGTTTCCAAGCTGTCATGCAAACTCTTCCAAAAGTGAGAGGTAAATCTAGTTTCTCGGTCAGATACAATACTTACCGGTACTCCATGAATCCGGTAGATGTGCCGCATGTACAGTGCCGCCAACTTCTCGGTGGATAAACCAACCTTGAAGGGGATAAACTGAGCTGACTTAGTCAATCGGTCCAGAATAACCCAAATGGCATCCTTTCCTCCTTGGGATCGAGGCAATCCTGACACAAAGTCTATTGTTATATGCTCCCACTTCTACTCCGGAATGTCTAGCGGCTGTAGAAGTCCTGTGGGTCTTTGTCTGCTAGCCTTCACTTGTTGACAAATCAAGCATCTAGCCACAAATCTGGATACATCTTTCTTCATTCCATACCACCAAACAATGGTACGCATATCCCGATATATCTTATTAGCTCCAGGATGTATGGAATAATGCGACTGGTGCGCTTCTTGCATCAGCTCATTCCTCAGTTCGCCAGATGGTACACACAGCCTTGTACCATTCTTCAATGCTCCGTCACTGGTGATAGAGAATCCTTCAAGTGTTCCTACCAGTACTTCATATCTGAGTTTGCAAAGCGTCTCGTCTTGGAATTGTGTCTCCTTGACTTTATCCATCAGACTTGAACGCAATTGCAACTGCATCATGGTTGAGTCAGCTCCAGGTACAATAGCTTCTCGCCCCAGTTCTTTCATCTTTTTCTCATGTAGTACAATCTCCAGACCAAGCTTCTCTATGTCCTCCAACAAGTGCCGCTCCTTAGTCAAGAACATCGCCACTGGGTATCGACTAAGTGCATCTGCAACCACATTAGCCTTACCCGGATGGTACTGTAGGTCGATGTCAAAATCCTTCATCAGCTCCAGCCATCTTCTCTGTCTCATGTTCAACTCCTTCTGAGTGAAAACATATTTCAGACTTTTGTGGTCTGTATATATTTCTACTCTCTCTCCAAAGAGATAATGCTTCCATAGCTTCAAAGCAAAAATGACTGCAGCAAGCTCCAGATCATGTGTAGGATAGTTCTTCTCATGAGTCCGTAATTGCCTAGATGCGTAAGCAATCACTTTCCCATGTTGTTGAAGAACGCAACCCAGTCCTTTTCCAAAGGCATCGTTGTAGATTGAGAAACCATCGGTACCTGCGGGTAGCGCAAGTATCGGTGCCGTTGTAAGCCTCTTCTTCAGTTCCTCAAACGACGCCTGGCAAGCTTCCGTCCAGATGAACTCTTCATTATTCCGAGTGAGCTTCGTCATCGGTTTAGCAATCTTGGCAAAATCCTTCACAAACTTCCGGTAGTAGCCAGCCAAGCCTAAGAAACTTTTGATTTCAGCAATTGAGCTTAGGGTAGACCACTTCTCAACAGCAGCTATCTTCTTAGGGTCCACCGAAATTTCTTCTCCTGTGACAACATGGACAAGAAAATCCACCTTGTCTAGAAAGAATTAACATTTGGATAGCTTACCATATAGCTTCTCCTTCCTCAAAGTTCCCAGAACTTTTTTGAGGTGCTCTTCATGCTCCTCTTCAGTCTTCGAATAGATCAGGATGTCATCGATGAAAACAACGACAAACTTATCTAAGTATTCATGGAAAACCTTGTTCATAAGGTTCATGAACACAGCAGGAGTATTCGTCAGTCCAAACGGCATGACCAAGAATTCAAACTGCCCATACTTGGTGTTGAACGCCGTCTTGGGAATGTCCTCTTTCCTGACCTTGATCTGATGGTAGCCGGATCTGAGGTCTATCTTCGAGAACACCTTGGCTCCACTGAGTTGATCAAACAAGTCATCGATTCGGGACAGAGGATACTTGTTCTTGATGGTGATATTGTTCAGTGCCCGGTAGTCGATGCACATTCGTACTGTTCCATCCTTCTTGGGAACAAATAAGACAGGTGCTCCCCAGGGTGAAGCTCCATCTCGAATAAATCCTAAAGTCTTCAGTTCATTGATCTGATCCTTCATCTCTTTGGCCTCCTTCGGGTTGACTCTGTAGCATCCCTTAGAAATAGGGGAAAAGCCGAGGACTAGGTCAATGGTGAACTCTATGTCTCGATCTGGAGGTAACTCGGGAAGACTATCAGGGAAGACGTCCATAAATTCTGCTATGATATGATAGGAAGGTCCGGGTTCTTCTGTGATAGAGGTGTAGGTAACACACTCTATATCCTCCGGAGTTCGAGAGATTTCAAACTCTGGCTCTCCAGGTGGGCTGAAGACTACACATCCTCTGTGACAGTCTATCAGCGCAAGCTGCTTACTCAACCAGTCCATCCCTAGGACTACATCATAGTTGGTTAAGGGCATCACAAGCAAAGGTGCTATGAACTGGTGGCCAGATATGGTGATAGGGCAGTTACAGGTCTCAGTGATGGGTAGGGGTCCTCCACCGGTCATGACTCTACATATCTTCTTGCTAAAGCCCGTATCTATGTGGTGTGCAGAGATGAATTTTGTGGATATGAAACTATGTGATGCACCCGAATCAAATAAAGCTAAGGCAGGATAGGAATGCACATAAATAAAACCTGCGATGACATCAGCTGTAGGTTCCTGCTCTGGCTCCGCCTTATCTGCTGCTAAGGCAAAAGCTCGCCCAGTCTTCTGTTGATGCTGCCCAAATTGTTGTTGCTGAGTGGGCAGAGGACCTTTCTGTTGAGTTGCTCTAGTCCGATGGATCGACGAGGGGCAGTCCTTCACTTGGTGGGTGGCAGACCCACAACTAGGCAGTGTCCTAGCCTCTTCCTGCAGATGTTTGACTGATGCCCTGGCCTCTTACAAAAATCACAGACAGGGATCTGCCTCTGAGGTGTTCTATCATTGTTCCTCGCCTGTTGGTGCTGCTGCTGCTGGTAAGGAGGCCGGTTGTTGTTGTTGTTGTTAGGCTTCTTCTGATTACCCTGGAAGTTGTTAGTTCCAGGATAATCCCTCTTTGAGCGAGCGGGTTGACTCTTCTCTATATCTTGAGCTCGCTCCAGGATCCTTTCATAAGTCTTAGCACCGCCTGAGATCACATGGGTGCGGATCTTCTCTCTCAGCCCATATCTGAACCTTTCAGCACGATCATCAGGGTCAGCTACCAAGTTCTTGGCAAAACGGCTGAGTTGGCCGAATTCTGCCGCATATTCTCCAACAGTCATATTTCCTTGCTTCAAGTTCTGAAATTGCATCTCCATCTCCCACAACTCTGATGTTGGGAAGAACTTCCTCTGGAACAACCTCTTGAAGGTGTCCCAGTCAAGCTGCTTGTCCTGGAGTCGGAGTTTATTCCGATACCAGGTGCTTGCTACACTTTGCAGTTGGAGTGCTACTGCTTCGGCCTTGAGGTCTTCTGGAAGTCGAGCGACGCTTAGGAGACGCTCCATGCTATCAAGCCATTCATCGGCATAGACGATTCCTTCGGTTCCCTTGAAGGGTCGAGGGTTCTGCTTCTTGAAACTCTCAATATCGTCCACCTTGGCAATATGATCCCCATTAATTTAAATGGCCTTAATGTTACATAAATTAATCCCTTAGATTTATGTTTACCTTGGCAGGCCTTGGTTCAAGTTGAGCTGCTTCTTGTCTTCCCAGAGCAGTCATAGCCACGTTATAAGCATTCTCCATGCTTTCCCTCATAATCGCGGTTTGCTCTTGATGAGCTTCCGTTTGAGCTCTCTGGGCTTGTAATGCCCCAGTCCCAAAATACGTAGGACTAGGAACGTAGACATGCCAGCTGTATTTATACGAAGTACACTCCAATATATGGAAACCTCGTATGAATACATAAGCTGTAAAATGCAGTAGAACCATACTAATCTCATCCACACAAAATAAATGAATAAAAGATATCATATAATTAGAATGAATTTGTCTTGATACAATATGTTGGGCGGAGACAAATCCACTACCAACAAGTAAAGAAAAAATACATGAGAGAAGAAATGATTTTTGGCGAGCGAAGCGAAGACGGTCCAAATGCAATCATCCTCGAAGAAATGGCGATGATGACGGCTAGAGCTAGAACACCTGCGAAAGACAATAGCACACACCTGGGGAGATAACCAGGTCCTCAGAGGGACGTAACAAGACACATAATATCATGCCATATAAACTGAATAAATATTGCTCAAGTAAATAAGTTAATTAAATTTATAACATGGTCCAATACACACCTATTGAACGAGCGTACCATCCCCCCAACCAAACAAGGACAGGAGATGGTAAACTAATTCACGGTGACGTATCTTTCCATGCTAAAAATCCAATATGGTATCCGGACCCCAACAAGGTTCAATACCTTCTCATCGAAGTAGTAAGTCACACCTACAACCAAACAAGGACAAGATATGACGAACTAATCCGCGACAAGTTATTGTTCCAAGCCACGGTCAGATACAAGTACCCAAACCAAAAGTACTCGTACCTAACGGATAAGGTAGCCTACCGTTCTAAGTGAAATGTAGTTAAGAACAATCCTTCCTGCGCATGGACCCTGGCTAAATAGGATCAGCATAGTCCCCTCTTGGGCACCAGAGGCCCCATCAGTAAGAGCATGACGTTCCGCAGAATCGTCAGTGGCAGTCAGTAATCATGGGTCATCAACCCCGTATCTCCAGCGGAGAGTCCGGGTCACAAGGGATGTGCATCGAAGCCCATACGCTAAGGAATTGTCCTCCCCGCCCAATGCCTACTGTGTTGTATCCACAACACATAACCACTATAACCGCTAAGTCAAACTAGCATGCAACCTCTATTAGCGGTTATTTCTATCGTACGGCTTGTACGTACTGGTGGCCAGCCAATCACGCACTTCCGTATTCTACATGCGACACACAACTTCGTGGTACAACGTGCCAAGGCCATGAATGCAACACACAAAGGTGGTCCCTTAAATCTATGTTTAATGTGTAAGAAAAATAATACATAGCAGGAAAAACGAACAGTAAGTTCTAACAAGTTAAGCCATGTATCACAGTTTATTTTGCATAATAAAAATAATACTAATGCATGAAATATGAGCTAAAATAAATAAACAGCAAATGGCAAGGTGTCTTACCGGGTAGGACGCCTGGTGTACTGCAGTGATCAAGGTAGCACGATCTGCGACTTTGGTGTAACAACTATGCAAGGTGACCTCCGGTGATGGCACGGACAGTTCCATCGGGTCTAGGAGAGTCCAATTAGTTATGGTCAATAGGTGGAAGGAAAGAATTGGCAAGGGATAGGAAGATGAGTTTAGTCATGAAAAGGAGAAAATCGAAGGAGAAATGATAGATAATATCGATACAAATTTTTGAAGATACTTACAATATTTAAAAACTAGATTTTATTAGTAAAATAATATTTATAGAAAAAAGACCTAAAGTCAAGAAAAGAAAAATTGAATAAAACCAAAAATTACTTTATACTTTCGAAACTACTTTTATTGACCAATATATCTTATAAAATCTAAGAAGAAAACAATAGATAAATTAGGCTATAAAAATAGATTTTGTCAAAGCAATATTTTTGGTAAATCCATCTTTGAAAATAGTTGAAGAAATAATATTTTTACAAAATCCTAAAATAGTAATATTAGCCACTAATAATTTTAATAGTATCAACAAGAATAATCATAATAAAAATAAATTATCATTTATAATCACCAACCGGATGTACTGGAAGAAAACCAAGAAATCAAGTAATACTGATAATAATAATTATAAGTAATACTAATGGTGTATATATAATTACAGAATAGAAAATAATAATAATGATGATAATGATAATAATAATGATAATAATAATAACCATAATAATAATAATAATAATAATAATAATAATAATAATAATAATAATAATAGAAATAACTGATACTGAAAAAATAATTAATAACAAAAACCAAAACAACATAAAAAATAACAACAACAACAATCAAAAACTAATAATAATAATAATAATAATAATAATTAATAATAATAACTAATATTAAACATTAATACGTATACATCCCTCGATCCCTGTCGTTCCTTCTTGGACGAAGGAAAAGGGAACAGTAAAAGAATGAGGTGGAGTTAAGAAGGGGAAAGAGACAGTGATTGAAAAGAGAAAAATGATAACATTAAAAGAAGAAGAGGAGGAAGGAAGAGGGAAGGCGAGTAGAGAGAGGAAATTATGGTCGAAAGAGGAAGGAAGGGGGAAGAGCGGAGGATCGGCTCAGCGCGGAGGAGGAGAGAGATTGGTGGTCGGGAGAGAGAGGCTCGCCGGCGGAGGTTGGTGGAGGCACGGCGGACGCGGTGGCGGAAGAGCGGAGGAGCGAAAAAAGGGCGGCGGATCTGGGAGGTCGGGACAGGGCGCGTGAGGCGGCGCTGCGGCGTAAGGGGTACGGCTGGAGACGGCACGCGTCGGGGCTGGTGCCGTCGTGTGGTTCGTCGACACATGCGCTGCGGTGGCCGGACACGGCCTGGGCTATGGAGGAACGCACAGCGGCGAGGGAGCGGCTGATCAGCACGGCGAGGGTGGTCGTCGAGTCAAAGGTGAGTTTAGGGTTTTATTTCCTTCTTCTTCTTGGTGATGGTGGTGATGGTCGTGGTGACCGGGAGTGGTTGTCTACGGCGGCGATGGTCGATATGGAAATTGGTGGCGGGGCCATGGATGTGGTCGGGTTGGTGTTGGTGAAACGGCGACGTGGTGGCGGGCTGAGGGTGTTGGTGAAACGGCAACGTGGTGGCGATTGGGTTATTGGCAGCAGGCTGGTGGTAGGGACGAGGGTGCGATGTCGGGTAGGAGGGGGAGAAACGGTGGTGGACAGAGATGCCGACGGCGGTGGTGGAGCGGCTGGTTGGTGCTGCTGTCGACGGTGGTGTTGGGTTGCGGGGATGGTGATGACAGTGGGGTCGACGGGGGTGGCTGGGTATTGATGGTGGTGAGATGGGGCTACAGTGTTGGTGGTGGTGGTGAGCCGGGAAGATGGCGGGCGTGACGGTGGTGAAGATGGGATATGGCCATTAGAATAGGATTAGGGTTTAGGTGGCTGTCATGTCCAGGGTGTCGGACACGGCGGGGGAATACTAGATTTGTGTCCAGGGTGGTTGGACGAGAATTGATATATGTATATGTAAAAAGAATAACCTATTGGATAGACACCGGGGTCGGACCCGAGGCCGTCACGGCCGACACGAGGATGGTTGGAACACCGACACGAGGCACGTACACTTTGTGGAAATTTTGTGGAGGAATTTGTGGAGAAAAAAATAATGGAGGAGTGCCTGCCTATTTATAGGATGTGGGAATTCCCAATTGGATAGGATTAAAATAGTTTTAAAACCCCAATAGATAATTTGCTACTTAATTTGAAATCAATTAAATCCAAATCAAAATCAAAATCCAAATTTAAAACTAATTAAATTTTTTTGGCTTAAAATCAATTGGGATAAATCAAACTTCAAATATTTAACTATTTAAATAAATTCAAAAATCAAATCAAGATTTAAATGGCCACAATAACTTCCAAATATATTTTTCAAAATACCAATAATAATAATTTCAAAAATAATAAATATTTTTAAATATCTTTTTGAACAATAAAATATTAATATTATTAAATCTCGAAAATTAGACTTCTATTTAAAATAGACCAATAAATAATTACGAAATATATGTATGCAAAAATATTCTTTACATAATTATGCTTTTCTAGTATACGAAAATATTATTTATTATTAATAACTTTTAGAAATGACGTAAGAATAACAAGCTTAGAAATGATAGCAAAACTAATTATTATATTATTTGAAACTATAAAATAGAACAAAATATTTTTCTAAAATATGTACGCTCGCACATATTCGCACTCGTCGAGCAAATTCGAAAAAAAAACAATCCTCCGTACACGACGTAAAATACGACTACGTGACGTACAATATAAAATTTTAAATCAGTACCAAAAATTAAAATAAAAAATAGTAGAAATTTAGGGGTTTTACAGGGCTTCTAGCACTCCTCGTAGCAGACCTATGAGGTTGGTGGGGTCCACAAGCACCGGTGGGGCAGCTGGAGTGGATACTACCACAGGGGGCTGCAGCTCAGTCTGGGAAGATGATGGATCCGCCGTTGTATTATGGGGACGGTCGGCCAGCTGCCGAGGTGTAGGATCCGGACTTGATTGGGGAGGTGGGGTATGATAGGGTGAAGATACCCCATCGCCAGCAGGATTGGTGGCCATATTCTGGAAGGTTTAGAATATAAACATAAGCAAGGTAGCCTACCAGTCTATAATCAAACAAAAATATTTATTTATAATATATTTCGGTCCTATGTTGTGACAAATTAATGTTCTAGTGTTATAAATATTTCTAGATATGTTTTCCTAAGTTGTTGACCAACCTGCATGGGCCACCACTAAAAACATGTCACGACCCGGTCCCAATTTCTTGGGTCGAATCGGATCATGCCCAACCTACACCGTTGTTGAGACGGCGGCAGTAAGCTGTATCACTCATGCAGGTAATCAACAACACAGACTAATTACCACAACTTTAATATTCCGATAATTAAAACTTGTCCAACAAAATTACAACTGAAAATAGAAATAGTCTTTTCAAACAACAACTGGAAATATAAAATGACAACAGCTAAAAGATAGACTCGTCATCTCCAAGTCCAGCATCATCTGGTAGCACAGCTGGATACAACTCAGGATCATAATAACAACTAATCAGTAGCTCTACATCATCAATAGGACCTAAAAATATAGTCTCCAGTCAGGAGGGAGCAAAGTACAATTCATGATATTTTAACAATTGAAATAATAATGGAATTATGCACTTTTAAACAATTTGAAATAAATAGTTTTCCAGCAGTTAAAACAGTGTGATGTGAATAGGCAATGAATATGACCGGATTGGGTTGTACAGTTGTATCCTATTGATACGATATGACTTATCCCCGTGTGTATGAGGTGTATATATATAAGAAGTGAGCGGGGATTACCGGAAACCAAGGGTCGCCGGCCGGTCGGAAGTCGGAACGGAGGGGTCGCGGCGGTTTCGGGAAGGGTCGACCAAGAGTCACCGAAAGAAACCAACAGAAGAGGATGTTTTAAAGTCTCACTCTTCCTCTAAAGTATTAAAAAGTTTTTATTTGGTGAAAAATTCTAAGTGTTGGGTTAAGGATTAAAACCAATGGGCTTGGGTTTCATGGGCTTGGTGGGTTATACTAATGGGTTCAAAAGAATGGCTTCTCTTAAGGGTTGGGCTAACAAGACTTGGTCTCCAATATTTGGGCTAAACAAATGTAGTGGGCTAAAAGAAAATAATAGGGAAAGGCTTTGAAAATTATAAATAATTTTTCTTTAGAAAAATATAACTAAATATTTTTAGTTTCAAATTGGGTTCGGATCTGAGCCAGAAAATCAAAATCCAAGTTATTAATTTTCAAAAGTATTATTTTTTTTAAATAATTTGAAAAAAACTAACTCGCAAACACACACTAAAAAATTTAAAATGTAACCGGAAAATTATGGGTTTCACAATAGTAATAAATTTAATTTTGGAAAGTAGTTTTTAAAATTAGGGTCTCAAAATCCCAAAGGTTTATGTAGTCATTTCACATGAATATATACTAGTAATAATAGTAATAAATATAATTTTGGAAAGTTGTTTTTAAAATTTAATAGTAATAAATTCGACGTCTTATACTAGTAATAATAGTAATAAATTTAATTTAAAACTCAAAACTATCTAATTTTTTCCACTTTCCAAGGTCATATAAAGACGGTCGAATTTTCCTTCTTCTTCTCTCAAATCCTCTTCGTTCTCCCAAACCCTCTCCCAAACCCTCTTCTAATCAAAATGCCACCGATGAAACAACGACCGTCTCCGAAGGAGAAGAATCCACAAAGGGATGCGATACAGGCCCGAAGGGCATAACTTGCAAGGGCGGCAAAAACCAAGATTACGGTCGCTAGGGCAGAGGCCGAAAGGGCAGAGGCGGAAGCAGCGGCTGCAGCAACGATGATGAAAGCGGAGGCGGCAGCCAAGCCACCTGTAAAAAAGGCTAAAAAAACTCATTGCTCGACAAAGACCAGAAAATCTATCTTTGATACAGAGTCGTTGGAAGACTCAACTTATGAAGATCGAAGGCGTACTCAAGCGAAGGCTAAGGTGACAATGGATACAGAGTCATCAGCGTACTCTGAGGATTTTGAATCCTCATCAAAAGAGAAAAATGAAGAGGAAGAGCAATCATCAAATAAGTCCCAGGATGGAGAGGAGGTAAAAAAATTTAAAGACTCTAAATCTAAGAAGATTTACAATAAATATTTCAAGAAAAAGGTTGTTATGCTTGAAAGATCAAATAAGATGGTTGATGTCGAAGACGAAGCTTTCCTGGATATATTGAAATTCTATCAATTGGAGAAACTAAACAAATACTGTCTTGAGAAAATCTCCCTAACAATAGTAAGAGAATTTTACTCAAATCTTCCGGCTGAAATTAAAGAAAAAGAAGAGGATCAACAACTGGTGTTTCTGAGAGAAAAATTGATTAGGGTAAATGCTACTGTCATCAACAAATTTTATGGATTTGATCCAGTTCCTGAGTTTGATATGAAAGATATTGATAATGTTTCCATGAGGGATGTAATTCATGAGATTATAGGTGTATCAGTGGGTGTCATGACCCCTCAAAATGTATACAAAGATCAGTTAAAAACTTTGTATAAATTGTTGCATGCCTACGTATCTCAAACACTCAACCCTACTGGACATGAGTTTTCCATCCATCCCGAGAGAGTAAAATTTCTTTATTTTATGGGAAAGAAAAAAAGGATGGATATAGGTTCCTACATGTTTGGTAGAATGATGCATCTCGTAGGAAAACCAACTGCAAGGACAGCTTTCCCTTTCGGAGGATTTGTATGCTCGATGGCTAGTAAACATTCTGTCCCAAGCTTAGCAGGGGATGTTTATATTAAAAACAAAGGCCCCATGAGAAAAATAACCTTCACTCGAATGTTTGGAAAACGGGCAGCAGCTGCTAGCAAACCATCAACATCTGGAAAACCATCAACTTATGAAATCAAAAACACTAAGGACAGGGTTGATGATCTATACAATTTTGTTGCTGCAAACTTTGAGAATGTCTTCAAAGAGATAAAAACTATATCCGACAACCAGAAATTGATTCTGGATAAGATTAACCAGATAGATGTTGAATTTGCTGACCAAGAATAAGATTTCCCTTCCCTCGTGAAGAAGGTAAATGGGGCTAGCCCAAACTCTTATGTAAAAATACACACTGTGCACATTGACACTTTAATGCTAGCCATCACTTTGATACTTCTATTTATGTTACCGGATATCATTTCTACATATACAGTGAGTCCATACTGACTATAATTTTTTTTTATTCCATCCCTCAAGGTGTAGGTGAAGGATATTTTGAGGAAGAAGAAAAAAAAAGATGAAGATGGCTATGAAGATTCATCTTTTGAGTTTTGAAGCTTTTATTTTAATTTGGAAGTAATATTTGAATTGTAATATGGTTCTGAATATTTGTTGGTCTTGACGGTGTAATTAAATTTTATTTTTGAAATATTGTAAGACTAAACTTTTCGCTTGTACTAAGTGCATAGTTCGTAATTTATTTGGAAAATGTAATATGGTATTGAATTTATAGTAGGTCTGATATTTATTTGGATTATTGTATTGTGAATTATGAAGGTTATATGTTGAATTACTAATGTGGATTGGGCAGATTACTGTAACGTGGATTATGCAGTTTATTGGACTCGGAATGAAGTATACTTAATTTGATTATTTTTTTGGTTGAAGCGTTTATTTGATTTGCAGTTGGTTTTCACAGATGATATTGATATTTTGGTGTATTTCTTTGATTTGCAGATGCCCTTTACAGATTTTATGAGTCCTGGATGCATTCCTAGGGTTTACAGATGGCTTTATTACAGATGCATTCCTGGAATCACTAAAACTTTATTTGATTTTAATGTGTTTTACTTTCTGTAAAAAATTATTACATCGATGCCATCAGTATGAATTCGATGCCAGTTTAATGCATAATGTAATCCTGCCTGTTCATCCCTTGTTATTGCTGAAGCAAAATTGTAATCCTGCATGTTCATCCCTTGTTATTGCTGAAGCAAAATTATAATTCAGCCGGTTCATCCTTTGTTATTGCCATCAGTACATCGATGCCATCAGTATGAATTCGATGTCAGTATAATGCATAATGTAATGTAAGAAAAATTCTCTTGGATAATAGGTTAATTATATTCAAACACTCGCAAGAAATTTTGTGCAGCCAAACAGTGGAAGCCTGATAAAATAATATTCAGATTTTCTTGAACATGATTTAATATTAAATGAATATACTTTGGTAAATGATATTAAAAATATTGTAAATATTTGGTGAAAAAATATGAGATACTTGAACATTTTCAGTCCTAAATGTACCATACTTTGTTAAAAGCACAGAGAGTGTCCATTCTCCGTTTTCAAAGAACGGAGAATGGCCATTCTCTATGTTAAAAAGGAATGGAGAATGTCCATTCTCCTTGAAAATGGTCATTCTCCGTGTTAAAAGCAAAGAGAATGGCCATTCTCCGTCCATTCGCCGTGTTAAAAGCAAAGAGAATGACCATTCTCCGTGTTAATAGCAAAGAGAATGGCCATTCACCGTCCAAAAAAAATATTCTCTTCGAAAATATTATCATTAGAAAAGTAAAAAATATTTCGTCCGATCAATACAGAATTTTTTTTTTAAATATGTGAGCAGATGATCCGCCCGACCTCAGAAGCAGGTTTCCTCAGTTCACCACCACCACCATGACATGTAGCTTTATTAACAAAATATTAAATTATTAGATAAAAAATAAGATTTCTGACAATGGCATGGACAGTAAAATTAGAGCGGCGCCGCTGGTACTTATTCTTGTTCGAGGAGGTTTCGACGACGTCCGACGCGAACCGGACCGATTCTTCTCGGCGCAGCTGGTACTCCTCGTTGTTCTAGAAGGGCTCGACGACGTTCGACGCGATCCGGACCGATTGTTATTTCCTTCTTCATCTCCGTTTCTCTTTCCACCACCACCACCACGACCACCACCACCACGGCCTGTAACCAAAAAAAAATTACAAAATTTATACATTGATGTACAAAATATTAAATTGGATGGACGAAAAAGAGAGTAAATATGAGTTAATTTAGGGTGTTCATTGAAAAAATTAAAGTGAAGAATGACCTGCTAAAGCAAGTTACCAACAGGTCAAAAGTCTAAATCAGCATTAAATGATGTTTCTACTCTATTATTCAATCCGAACCATTGGATCAACATCTAACGGTCCAAATTTCGGATGTATCGATACATCCTTTTCTAGGGGATGTATTATAGAATGACCCATATATATATATATATATATATATATATATATATATATATATAATAATAATAATAATTTAAATTAAACTATATTCATATTTAAACTAACTACATGGTATTAGTATATATCCAATGTTGAACAATTTTAATTAAAATATATTAAATATTTAAATTAAATACACAATTTATCTAACCATATATCCAAAGTTTAAAAAAAATTAATTAAAATATATTTAATATTTAAACTATATTTAATCTAACTATATAATATTATCTAAAGATATATATGAAGTTCTAATTTAACTCCTTGCAGGCTGGGATTGAAGCAATCAATTAAGGATTGATATTGGCCTCAAATCTTTGCAATCAAACCAATCCATGGAGGCTCCACTAGTGACAGTTACCGATACATCAGGCTTTCTTACTTCAAATGCTCAAGATTTACTTTTCACGAGAAGGAACGCAACGCATGGCAGCTCATGCTTTGGCAAAATTTAGATTGCAATCTAATTCATGTTCTATTGTTACCCAAGCGCCTAGCGTATTAACCAGCATCTGGCTAATGGCCTTATGCTTTTTCTATCTCAAATTTTTTTTTATTTTTTATCAATTTTTATGTACGTACATTATTACTAATATAAAATATATATATATATTGTTAGTCCCTGGGCTTGACCAAAGATGGAAAACTGATGCAATCGAGATCTGAGATGTCACATAAAAAACTTTGCAGTGATCAAACTCAAGATCTACGATGATACAAAAAAACCAAATGGCCAGATTACAATATGAAGGAGGGAAATAGAGAAGAGAAGATCTCTCGTTCTTCCTTGCAAAACGTGTTGCAATTGGGACAGAACGAGTTACAATAATGTAGAGAAAGATGAGATAAAGAAAAGTTGCTGGGGGTGTCAAAACACTGTTGCTCAAAGCAAGATTCGTCCCACACGAATTGCTTCCAGGAACCAGCAAGTTGAAGAACTTGTGGAACGCTCGAAGTCACCTCTGTTCTGACTCCTCGGATGGACTTACAATGGCGGCAGCAGCTCCTCTCTCTCTCTCTCTCTCTCTTTTCTGACATATAAAATTCGTAGTACCTCCCAAAGGAGGCCAGAAGAGAGTATATATAGAGAGAGGGTGGAAACCCTAACCGCCTTTTCAGTTATAGAAAGATTGAATTAAATCCCACAAAGATAGCAATGAAATTAATTCAAATCTTATGGAAAGATTGAATTAAGTCCCACAAAGATGGCAACGAAATTAATTCAAATCTTATGGAAAGATTGAATCAAATTCCACAAAGATGGCAACGAAATTAATTCAAATCCCACAAAGATAGCAACGAAATTAATTCAAATCTTATGGAAAGATTGAATTAAATCCCATAAAAAGTGTATCTGAATTAATCGCATTGAATCAGTCTTTCCATAACTGACTTGTAGTCTGCACAGTCAGCCTGGTGCGAGTCTATGAGCCCGAGTCCGAGTCCGAGTCCGAGCCCGAGTCCGAGTCCGAGTCCGAGTCCGAGTCGCTAAGCCCCTTTGGGGCTTAGCTCCAAATAAAATTAATCCAAGAGAATGACAAAAGCATTAATACTTAATCCTTGAAGCCTTATTCTTACCTCCTAGTAAAATTACCCACATGGTTCCCTCCTTAGGGTCACCACCCCATGTGCATCTCTCAACAACACAACCAAGTATATATGTTGAGATAACTCATGGTGCATTTTCGATGTGGGACTAAACTTTTACAAGGCATATTGAGAGCAAGCTCTCTCCATGTAAAGAAAGCACCAACAATCCTCCACATATCACAACATATATATGTATCCAGGGTTGAGCGTTCCCCACAGTAACTGTCCATTTTGCATTAGGATAGATGTCGCTGACGACTTGAATCTTTCCGTATGAGTTAAATAACAATGTGATACAAGA
Source organism: Iris pallida (assembly GCA_029216955.1). Taxonomy (NCBI): domain Eukaryota; kingdom Viridiplantae; phylum Streptophyta; class Magnoliopsida; order Asparagales; family Iridaceae; genus Iris; species Iris pallida. Next base: position 1,478,921 of record JANAVB010022800.1, read on the forward strand.
ATGGACTACACCTTGAATTCTGCACCACAATTGTAATTCTTTCCACTCACAAAGTGTAGTTACGTGTGCTTCTGGCTGCACATTAAAGGCCCTGTGCCAGCCTGGTTTCATTGTATAATTTTGGGCGTCTACAAGTTTACCCTCAAGAGACGGCCTGATATCTCTTTCCATATACTATAGGTGAGTTATTTATTAAAGAGACATGGCATGAAGCCTTGCGCTTCCTTGCGGTGCTACGCCGCTATGACATGGCCTGAAGCCGAGGCATTACCCCTACCTGGGAGCCTCATCGTAGTATCATGCTACTGTAGCATGAGGTCTCAGCCTCTTTGTAGTGCCAATCTACTCAGCATGAAGCCTAAGGCTTCCTTGCGGTGTTACGCCGCAACGACATGGCTTGTAAGGCCGAGGCTTTACCCCTACCTGGGTACCTCATCGTGGTGTCGTGCCACTGTAACATGGGGCCATCCTCCCCTTTGTAGTGTTGTCTACAACTCTTTAATTACGTCATACGGCATTAGGCTACCTGCCTATTTGCGGTGCTACGCCGCTATGACTTGGCTTGCAAAGCCGAGGCATTACCCCAGACCTGAGAACCTCATGGTAGAGTCACCCCACTGTAGCATGGAGTTTCACTCCTTGTAGTACTGCTCTACCGTTCTTCCTGTAAAGCACACCAGGCATTCACTATGTCTGAGAGAACTCATTAAGGCGTTTAAGCCAACCTTCCACAGGATCTGTTTTTTTCGCAGAAAATACATAGTAGACAACAGTAGTTATGGGTCCGTATCCCTTCCATGTTCCAGAGAAAAAGTACCCACTGTTACCTGATAGTTTTCCAGTCAGTGAACCTCCTTTGAACCAAAAGTTAGATGCCTAGTAGATTTCTCTTTGAACTAATAGCATAAAATTTTATGGTAGGATTACAAAGACACACTATCAGAATACCTTCAAGCCCATTTTACAAGCTGTGTCATCGACCAACTGGCGCTTGAGGCCCTTTGTGAACGGATCTGCCAGGTTCTCCTGACTTCGAACATCAATCACTGCAATTATACCTCTTTTGATAAGATCGTGTACTGCCCTGTGCTTCAACCGCACAGTCCTCTTCTTTCCGTTGAAGAGGTCATTTGATGCCACCGCCGCAGTCGCCTGGTTGTCACAGTATATCGGTATCGCCGGTATCTGAGCCCCAACCACTGGAAGATCATACATGAGCTCCCGAAGCCATTCTGCTTCATCTGCTGCAGTTTCAAGTGCATAGAATTCAGATTCCATGGAGGAACGAGAGAGTATAGTCTGCTTCTTCGACTTCCACGATATAGCAGCTCCACCCAAGAAAAAGACATATCCACCTGTGGATCTCTCGCTTTCCACCTCTGAACACCAGCTAGCATCACTGAAGCCTTCCACTACTGTCGGATACCCGTTCTAGTGCAGTGCATATGTCTGAGTCTTCTTGAGATATCTCATCATCCGCTTCACAGCTTTCCAGTACTTAACCCCTGGGTTGCTTGTGAACCGACTCAGCATTCCCACGACAAAAGCTATGTCAGACCTTGTGGCAGTAGTTGCACACATTAAACTTCCGATAATGCTAGAATACTCCAGCTGCCTGACGCTTTCCCTCGAGTTTGGCTTCAGCTTCTGATCACACCTGTATGGCGTATCGATCCCTGGAAGATACTTATACCCATAGCGTGTGAGCATCTTCTCAATGTAGTGAGATTGTGACAGCGCTACTCTAGTGTCTGTCCGGATGATCTTAATGTCCAAGATGACATCTGCATCCCCCAAGTCCTTCATACTGAACTTGGTTGAGAGGAACTTCTTTGTCTCCGTGACACAACCTATATCCGTCCCTAGGATTAGCATGTCGTCCACGTACAGACAAACGATGACTCCTCTTCCATCAGCGAACTTTGTGTAAACACATTTGTCCGTCTCGCTGACTCTGTAGCCGTTTGACCTAATAACTTTGTCAAACTTCTCATGCCACATCTTGGGAGCTTGCTTCAAACCATACAATGATTTCACCAACTTGCAGACTTTGTCTTCAAGACCTTTGACGACAAATCCATCTGGCTGTTGCATATAAATCTCTTCGGTCAGCTCCCCATTCAGGAATGTTGTCTTTACATCCATCTGATGTATCACCAACTTATGTATGGCTGCTAGAGCGATTAACATCCTAATGGTGGTCATCCGAGCTACTGGAGCGTACGTATCAAAGTAGTCTATCCCCTGTTTCTGAGAAAATCCCTTGGCTACCAGCCTGGCCTTGAACTTGTTAATAGTTCCATCTGCCTTCATCTTCTTCTTGAAGATCCATTTACATCCGATGGGCTTTTCTCCTTCAGGTATATCTACCAACACCCATGTGTTATTAGAGGTGATAGAGTCAAACTCGTCATTCACTGCCTCCTTTCAGAAGATAGCATCTCTGGTCTTCATCGCCTCATCATAGGTAAGCGGATTTGCTTCCACATGATAGGTGACAAAGTCATCTCCGAAGTCTTTAGGTCTCCTCGCTCGCTTTGCTGACGGCTCTGCGAGTTCTGGTACAAGAGTTGTTTCATCAACAACAGCTTCTTCTTGGACTACTGGCCCATATGAGATTTTAGTCTCATTTGTACCTACATCATTTTCCGGAATGTCCGAAAGAACAATATTTTTGTCTTTTGCAAACTTGTCTACAAAGTATTCAGCATCGCGAGATTCGATGATATGATTTGACTCAATATCAAGAAATCTCCGAGCATCACTCTTCTCGGCATACCCCAAGAAGATCGCCTTCGTAGTCCTTGTCCCCAGCTTTTGAATCTTCAGATCTGGGAGCTTCACATACGCCAGACACCCCCACACTCGAATGACATTCAAGTTTGGTATTACTTTGAACCAGAGTTCATGAGGAGTTACGTCCGAAGTTGCATATGGCACTCTATTCATAATGAAAGTGGATGTTAATGCAGCTTCTCCCCAGTAGCATTTTGGAAGACCTGCAGTAAGCAACATTGAATTCATCATTTCTGTTAATGTTCGGTTCTTCCTCTCTGCTACTCCGTTGGATTGAGAAGAATATGAAGCAGCAGTCTCGCATATGATTCCTTGTCTTTGCAGAACGATGCAAAGTCATGAGACCTGTACTCCCCATCTCGATCACTTCTCAACCTCTTGAGTTGTTGTCCAGTCTGCCGTTCAGCTTCGGCCCTGAACTCTCTGAACTTCTCGAAAGCTTCGTCTTTAGTCTTGAGCAAGTAGACGAACGCGTATTTTGAGAAGTCGTCGATGAAGGTTATGAAATACTTCATCCCGGCCTTCGTGGAGAAATGTTTGAAGTCACAGATATCGGAGTGTACTAACTCCAGAAGATCTGTGCTTCGATTGACCCGATGAAAGGGTTTCCTTGTGATCTTCGTCTGAGCACATACTTCACACTTCTCCACCTTACCCCCACATTTGGAGATAAGTCCTAGACTAGACATTTTGTTAATTCTTTTACAATGAACATGTCCTAGCCTATTATGCCACAACTCAAGAGAATAATCAGAAAATGCAACTGCATTAATGTCATCAAACTGGTTGACTAGCTGAATTTTAAACATTCCTTCGATTTGATAAGCCTTCCCGAAGTATGTTTCTTTCTTGGACATCACCATCTGACCAGCATTGATGTCCATCCTTAAGCCTGCGTTGCAGAGCAGGCTCCCAGAGATCAGGTTCTTGGCAATCACCGGAACATGCTTCACACCTTGAAGCGTCAGAGTGTTCCCATAAGTGATCAGTTTCAGCTCCACAGTCCCGATCCCCAGAACTTCATCTTGGGCCTGGTTCGCCATGACAACCTTCTCAGATATCGGCTGGTACGTGACGAACCATTCCTTGCCAGAACAGACATGGCAAGTCGCACCAGTGTCTATCCACCAGTAAGAGTCAACCCCCACAGTTTGTGACCTGTGCGATCATAGCAACAATGTTAGTCACCAATGAAATCTTACTAGGCTCACATTTCTCTGATTGTTTAGGCTTGGATCTGCATTCACCCTTGTAGTGGTCTTTATTGCCACAATTGAAACAAGTCACTTGGGACTTGGACTTTTGTTGCTTGAATGAAGGACCCTTCACTTTTAGATTGGTGAAGTCCTTCTTTTTGTGAGAAGCCGTCTGCTTCCCCTTGGGATCTCTCGTCTGCACTAGATTGGCCTTAGCCAACTGTTTGGACAGAGTGTCCATCTTCTGTTGGGAACGCATCTCATCCTCAACATGGATCTCTTGAAGTAGATCTCCCAAGCTAATGTCTAGCTTCTTTCTGAGCATCCTTGCATAGAAGGTACTCCATCCAGCAGGAAGTTTTGAGACGATCCCTCCAACGACAAACTTGTCGGGAAGGGGCATCTCTTCGTCTTCCAGTTTCTGACGCAGCTTCAGAAATTCCTTCACCTGTGGCAACATGGACTTCTCGTCCTCAAAGAGTAATTTGTGATATTTTTCAACCACAAACATCTTGCTCCTGTTCCTGTCTTCTTCATACAGTTTTTTCACAGACTCCCATATGTCTCTGGCAAATTTCTTCTTCGAGTAGGATTCTGCCAGGAAATCCTCCATAGCATTCAGGATGAGAAGCCTGCAGATGCTATTTTTCCTTCTCCATTTGACCTGGAGTTTGGTAGCCGTATTGATTGCGGCAGTAGACCTAGTGTCTGGAACAGAAGGTTCTTCCTCCAACAGTACATGATCAACGTCTTTGAGTTGAAGAGTTAGATAAACTTTCCTCTTCCAGACTTGATAATGCTCTCCATCGAACTTTTCCAACTTGCAGTAGTCCGATTGGACGAGCGAAGCATTAATGTTTTCCATCTACAAGGATCTTGCTTTGAGATTGTTAGTCCCGGGGCTTGATCAAAGATGGAAAACTGATGCAATCGAGATCTGAGATGTCACACAAAAAACTTTGCAGTGATCAAACTCAAGATCTACGATGATACAAAAAAATCAAATAGCCAGATTACAATATGAAGGAGGGAAATAGAGAAGAGAAGATCTCTCGTTCTTCCTTGCAAACGTGTTGCAATTGGGACAGAATGAGTTACAATAATATAGAGAAAGATGAGATGAAGAAAAGTTGCTGGGGTGTCAAAACACCGTTGCTCAAAGCAAGATTCGCCCCACACGAATTGATTCCAGGAACCAGCAAGTTGAAGAACTTGTGGAACGCTCAAAGTCACCTCTGTTCTGACTTCTCGGATGGACTTGCAATGGCGGCAGCAGCTCCTCTCTCTCTCTCTCTCTTTTCTGACTTATAAAATTCGTAGTACCTCCCAAAGGAGGCCAGAAGAGAGTATATATAGAGAGAGGGTGGAAACCCTAACCGCATTTTCAGTTATGGAAAGATTGAATTAAATCCCACAAAGATAGCAATGAAATTAATTCAAATCTTATGGAAAGATTGAATTAAGTCCCACAAAGATGTCAACGAAATTAATTCAAATCTTATGGAAATATTAAATCAAATCCCACAAAGATGGCAACGAAATTAATTCAAATCCCACAAAGATAGCAACGAAATTAATTCAAATCTTATGGAAAGATTGAATTAAATCCCATAAAAAGTGGATCTGAATTATTCGCATTGAATCAGTCTTTCCATAACTGACTTGTAGTCTGCACAGTCAGCCTGGTGCGAGTCTATGAGTCCATGAGCCCGAGTCCGAGTCCGAGTCGCTAAGTCCCTTTGGGGCTTAGCTCTAAATGGAATTAATCCAAGAGAATGACAAAAGCATTAATGCTTAATCCTTGGAGCCTTATTCTTAAGGCCTAGTAAAATCACCCACATGGTTCCCTCCTTAGGGTCACCACCCCATGTGCATCTCTCAACAACACAACCAAGTATATATGTTGGGATAACTCATGGTACATTTCCGATGTGGGAATAAACTTTTACAAGGCATGTTGAGAGCAAGCTCTCTCCATGTAAATAAAGCACCAACATATATATATATATATATATATATATATATATATATATATATATATATATATTCTTTTGTTGCAACAAATAGAATGTAGACCTTCTCCCAAGAACAAAATATAAAGAAAGCACAACTTATTACAGAAAATATAAAGAAAGCACACACAAAGTGTACTTCATACATCATCTTCGCGTTACATTATTTTGCTAGAACGAATAATTTCACACACATTGTCTTCGGATTTCATTACTGCTGTGCTGGCCAAGCATGGCCTGATCTTGCCCCCAAACCAATAGAAACTTTCGTACAAAAATTTTAGCCTCCCTAGCTCCCCTGTCGTCGGACCCCGCCCGCGGACGAGGGCGGTCCTTTCATGCCCCAGCTCTTGGTGCCTTTGCCGGCGCCATGAAGTGCTCTGCCACCAGCCTCCGCTGAATCTTGCCTGATGCCGTCTTCGGCAGCGAGTCCGTCACGAATATCTTCTTAGGCACCTTGAAACCCGCCAGGTTCTTCTTGCAGTACTCGGATACTTCTTCCACCTCGATCTTTACTCCTTCCCTTGGGATTATTGCACAATTTATCTATTTCACATCAAAAAAACAATTTTAGAGTTACAACGTCGTAGTTATTACAAGTACTGAAAAGTACTACTTGATAACTGGAAATTGTGGCACCTCTTCTCCGTATTTGTCATCTGGGACGCCGAAGGCTACTGCTTGCGCTACACCTGGGTGACCTAAAAGAACTGCGTCCACTTCGATGGGCGATATCTTCTCACCTGCAAATTTATTTCATTTACAATTATTTTAATTTTATTTTTGACTTAAAAATGTCAATTGTAAAAAGATTAGTGAATTTGGAGTGGGCCAAGTGAAGAAATTATTAGAATGCAGGTCGCAAGAAGCAACAAGGGACACGAAGGAAGGAAACAATTATAATTGAGATGAGGTACTTGCTCCCTAAATGGGGTCCTCAGATATTTAAAGAATCGAAAGGTGAAATGTGGATCTCAGAAATTTAAGACAATTACAAAACCTGTATTCCAGATTTTTCCGATGCCATCAAGAACCGAAAGGTGAAATGTGGTCCTCAGAAATGTAAGACTCAGATATTTAAGACGACAATTACAAAACTTGTATTCCAGATTTGTCCGATGCCCATCAAGAATCGAAAGGTGAAATGTGGTCCTCAGAAATTTAAAACGACAATAACAAAACTTTTATTCCAGATTTTTTGGATCAGTTTTTCTTCAGTTTGTCTTCTTTAAACAATAACAAAAAAACTTGTCTTCCTCTCTGAAAACCTCAATCCAAATATTTCTTTAGATAGCGCTCTGATCGTGGAGCCAAAGTATGACTCCTCCTTAATGGAGCATTTATTGGTTTAAAGTCGCAAATGTCCAAACTATCAATATGATTTTTTTTCTTATTTTGTCTTATTAATTTCACCTCTAACTTTATACTAATGTACTTATTTATTTTTTTAATGTTATATTTCAATGCACCCACACTCATCTATCTCAACATCCTCAATTGGCTCTCAGAAATTTAGAAAAGTAATACAGGTTGTAATAGTATCCACACAGAATTGAAAATTTTGACCTTCTCTTCTCCATACAATCGCCAAAAAGAAAAGTAGTCATTTGCTTTTACGTTTTTATATCCATAAGTTCTTATTGGTTAAGATCCCCAAACCCGAACCCTCACTCAACCAGAATCGACAACCAAAAGGAAAATAACCAACAGAAACTAGTAAGACTTGGACAACAAGAGAAGTGACGATAGATAGAAGAAGAGTCGACAACCACAAGAAAAAAAACCAACAGAAACTAGAAAGACTTGGACAACAAGAGAGATGACGACACCACGACAACCAAACAGGGACGGATACGAAGCTTTCAGAGAGCACTTTCCAAGCAGGTAGCTTTCTAAAAAGTATCGTCCTCCAGATCTGTCTTCTTATTATTATATACAATCATAATCACTAGGGGATTCTAGAAACATAATAAAACTCTATTATTAAATCAACTGTAGCCGTTCCCGTCTATTAAATTAGAATCTAGTGTTGAAATTTGTTCATATTCGTGGGTTATTTTATAAACGAACGAGAGACTCGTGTTTCTACTGAAATATTTTCTAGGCTTAATTATAATTTGTTATTTAAAATTTTCAACTTAATATTTTAACTTTTTTTAAAGTACAATTTGATATTCTAAAGAAGAAAAAAAATTAGACGAAAATATTCCTATTCAGAATTTGAAACTATCACTCAGGTCCTCTTCTTGCCACTCCTGGAGGGAGAGGAGTGGCAGGTGGTGGTATAGTCGGAGATAGGAGAAGCAAGAGGACAGAGGGTAGGGACAGCCGGAGGTGGACATGAAAGGAGTTTGAAGGATAAAGAAAGTTTTGAATTTGTTATTATAAATTTTAGGACACGAAATTGAAAATATTCAATAGTTAATAATATTAAGTTGTTGAATAAATTTTTTTAGAATATCAAATGAAAAACATGAATAATTAAGGATATTATATTTTAATTAAAATCTCGTTTGGTTCGCAGAATTTTCAGGTTGGAAAAAAAAATAATTATTTTTCTATGTTTTGATGTCAAAAGAATTGAGAAGTAAAAGAAAGTGATTTTCAATGAAAAGAAAATTAGCAGATTCTATCCATCCAAACAAGAAATCACTTTTCCATATTAAAGTATTCACTTTTTTTTTTTAATTCTTTGACATTTTCAAACAATAAAAGAAAATCAATAGAAATTAAAAAAATTCAATGGAAAAAAAATGACAATAATTTTTTTTTTTCATTCATTCCGCGAACCAAATTAGGCCTAAATCTATTCCCTGTATGCTACCAATACGACTAAAAAACCCCATCGAACTATTCGAAAATATTAGGAATAGATAAAGCGCACCTCCACGATTAATAAGCTCTTTGATGCGGCCCACCAGGTGCAAATATCCGTCCGCATCCATAAACCCGACGTCCCCCGTGTGGAACCAACCGAACTGAAACGCCGACTTATTCGCCTCCGGATTGTTCTTGTACCCCTTCGTAACATTGGGCCCGCGGATACACACCTCCCCCGCCGCGTCGGCGGGGAGCAGGTTCCCCTCCTGGTCCAGCACCGCCATCTCCTGTCCGACCGGCCGCCCGACCGAGCCGGGCAGGTGGGGCCCGTCCTCCGGGAGCGGGTTCGACGACATCAGGTGGGACGCCTCCGTCATGGCGTAGGCCTCCAGGACCGGTGCGCCGAACGCTGACTCGAGCCGCTCCAGGACGGCCGGGGCCAGGGACGCGCTGCAGCTGCGGACGAACCGGAGCTTCGGGTAGGCCGGCTCCGGCTTGGTCGCGTGCCGGTCCAGGAGGATCTGGTGGATCGTGGGGACCGCCGTGTACCACGTGGCGCCCGTCGAGATCATGTCCGACCTGTTTGCAAGGAGACAGGAGAGCAGTTTTTTTAAAAAAAAGTTTATTTAGTTTTAGGATCTCACATATATTAGAATTTGGATTTCAAACTTGGCCTATATTAAAAGGAAAATGCTAAGTTTACTACCAAATTTTTACAACCTTCTTACAACTACTCTCTCCCACTCCTTACACATGGGTCCCATCGGGTCCCACCACCACTCTCACCCCCTGCTACATGGGCTCCACCCGGCCCCACCATTTTTTTCCCTCCTCCAATCAAAGTCCGACACGTGTCCGGTTGTAGGGGAGTTGTAAAATTTGGTTGTAGGCATAGCAAAGCTCATATTAAAATTTGGTTCTCAAAATTACTGCTCAGAACAGTGATTTTCAGATCCAAATAGTGATTTCGAATCCAAATTCTAACATATGTCGATTTCGCAAATCCTAACATATGTCCATTTAAAAAAAAATTATTTAGTTTTAGGATCTCACATATATTAGAATTTAGATTTCAAACTTGACCTATATTAAAATTTGAATCTTAAAATTTTCAGATCCAAATAGTGATTTCGAATCCAAATTCTAACATATGTCGATTTCGAAACGCAAATTCTAATATCCATGTATACTGAGACCTTAAAAATAAATTATAGTGTCGCTTCTAATTATGCAATTAAATTCTAGACTCACCAGAAAGTGGAGGCGGAGAACCGACCAGAGGCCGGTAGTGTCGCCGACGCTCCGGCGGAGAGCGAAGAAAGCAAGCCGGCCAGCAGGCCGTGCACGTGGAAAAGGGGCAGAACAATCACGGTCGAATCCGACACGCCCAGCCGGTAGACCGAGCGGATGTTCCGGACGGACGCCGCGAGGTTGTGCTGCGTCAGCGGCACGCCCTTGGGTCGGCTCGTCGTCCCCGAGGTGTGCAGGAAGAGCACCACGTCGTCCGGGTCGTTCCTCGTGCCCCGTATCGAATCGGAGTCGGAATCGGGGGCGGCCGGGAGGGAGAGGGAGATGCGGTGGGGGTTCTCAACGGATGCGGAGGCGTGCGGGACGCCGATCTTCCTGGCGGCGGCCTGCGCCTGAGGGTTCCCTTCCTGGTTCGTGATCAGCAGCTTCGATTCGGAATCGGACAGGTAGAATTCAAATTCTTCTTGCGTGTACGCAGAATTCAGCGGCGCTGCGGTCGCGCGAGCTCGGATGACGGCTAGGAACATCACCACGAACTGTAGCAACAAATAAATAAATAATTTGTAAGAAATAATTATAATTAATTTTATAATTTAATTTACAACATTGATGATGACATGGAGACCTCGACGGTGTTGGGGAAGGTGAGGGCGACGACGTCGCCGTGGCCGACGCCGGCATTGAGGAGGTGGGAGGCGGCGCGCTCGACGAGGGCGTGGAGCTGGCCGTGGGTGAGCTCGAGCTTGCCGGGGACGGTTAGGGCCCGGCGGAGATGGAAGTCTCCGGCGACTTTTTTGAGAGTTCCGGTGAGAGTGATATCTTCCATTGTTGTAGTTCTCTTGTTTGATTTGATGACAATGGAATGAGATTCGAGGAGGAGGTTTATAAAGGGAGGGAAATGGCAGTAGAATTGGGGATGGGGCCGGTGGAGAGAGGTAGGACTAGGGGAGGTGAGGACACGTGTCCACTAGGGAGCGTGGCTGTCTGTTTCGAAGCGGGCTGTGCACGCGTGAGCCCTCCTACGTGACGCTGGACGATGGAGGGAGGCTGGCTCCTACGTTTATGGCCATGGGAGGATTAGGATATAAACGTGGCCACGAGGCAATCTCACCATGGCAATGCAATTACAAACCATATATACAGGTGATATAAACATCATAAAATTTTGTACGACTAATATAATTTTAAATGAATATGTCAGACAGAAAAAAATATAAATATATAATTATAAAATACAATAATTTCTGTCAGATGGGCAATGTTTAATTTTCGCCAATCTCTTTGGCAGAGATAGAGTGGAGTTGGTACGGATTAATTTGGATAGATGAGAGATGGAAAGGTAAAGGTTATGATTGATTTTATTTATTATATAAGAGGAGGGAAACAGATATAAAAAAGAGAGGAGGGAAACATAAAGAAGAAGAAGAAGCAGCATAAAAAACGGAGAAAAGAAGGCATATTTTTGTATATTATTTTGTTTTATTTTAATTATTAGAATCATACATAACTTTATTTTTGGCTACTGGTAACATGAATGTTATAATTAAACTCTTCAATCATAACACTACTCCAACCCTAACCCTAACACTTACTCTACTGCTAACAGATGGCTCCGCCAAAACGATGGACGTATTCCGGAGGGCCTACAACATATTTGATTCTCCAGCTGCTCCATGAGTCGCACATATCTAATTTGTTATTTTCTGGACAGGTATACTAAACTTTAATTGTACTAGTTGTTGTAATATATACTTTTCACATGTCTAGTAATAACAAATTTTACATTTTATATATAGCCGTACGATTATATTGACACTATAAGAGCGCGAGAGGATGTCACATTGTGGTATGAGGGCAACTTTGGGTTGGAATCTACTAGCGATCAAGAGGTCTTGGTGCACATATTTGACTTTTAGAACATTGACGAGATACATTTCCTATATCACCACAAAGACTTTATACTAAGTCTAGTTGAGCGTTGGCGGTTCAGACAAAATACATTCCAGCTCCTAGTCGGAGAAATTACTATTTTTCTAGCGGATGTGGCAAATATTTTAGGATTACATATTACGAGTGATCCTATAATATTTGATTAGTCATTATCGGATGATATAGTGATTATGGAGTACCTAGGTGTAGATCTGCCAAAATTATACGATAAAAGCTTAGTAACGTATAGTTGGCTGTCGCAATTTCATGCACCTTGATTGTATTAATGATGAAGAGATCTTTGTGGATGATAATTGGGTATGTATAACATTAATGTTAATGTTTATGTAATATATGTAATTTTAGTTTAACTCATATAATTTTTTCATCATCTATTTGTGTCATTGCTTGCACTACAGCGTACTTACTAGCCCTAATTAGTACAGTTCTTTTTTCTGATTCTTCAGATAAGGTAAACTTACGTTATCTACCATTTTCGAAAGATTTGACAAATCATACACGTCACGCATGAGGATTAGCAACGATGGCATATCTATATAACTCCATATCAGATTTTGTATGTGTGATGTCAGTAGATAAGATTATAAATAATTTAAGTAAATGCATAACATTTGTCACGCACCACTTCCAGAATAGTAGAGAAATACAGGGATGTACATGGCTAGCTACACCGTACAAGGTTTGAAAATGTCGTACGCTGATCATGATTGTTCAGAAGACAAGTTGAAGGACTCTAGCATGCCAATGGCGACTCCCACTACAAAAATAAGGTAAAATAGCGACTTTATAGCGACCTCGAAAGCAAACGTCGCTAAATAATATATATTTAGCGACTCCATAAATAAACGTGGCAAAATGTCGATGTTTGCGACATATAGCGACGAATAGCTACTATGTTAGTATTACTAAAAAAGGCGCTATTGGGGGTCGCTAAATGTCACGAACTTTTGCCTAATAGCGACATTTAGTGTCATTGTACCTTTTGAGTCACCAAAATTTATAATATTAGCAACGTTTAGCGACGTCTAAAGTCGTCGTCGCTAAAATTTTAAAAAACCTGAGACCAGCAGCTACCCATACAAAATTAAAATTTGGTTCCCCAAATTTTTCCCCCTCCCCACTGCTCCTCCTCCTCACCGCTATTCCCCCTTGACCACTGTTTCGTCTCCAGCTCCCCCTACCCCATCGGGATCCCCTCCGGCCACCGCTGCTCTCCCACCTCACTGCTGCTTCCCTGCCGGCCACCGCTTGGGTGACCCCTCCCCCACCGGGCTCCCTCTCCACTAGGCTCTTCCTCTCCGGCCACCCCTCGTCGATCAACGCCCCTTCTCTCCGGCCACCCCCTCCTTGATCAGGTAAACTCTAACCCTAATCTGGAGACATACGTACACGAACACAGACACGACACATGAAAATGGACACGAACACGACACACATGAACATGATACGTACACACACACACGAACTGCTCTCAAGACTAACCCTCCCTTGAAGAAGAGGATCCAAAGCCCTAACCCCAAATTGTAAACCCTAAAATTCTCCAAGGTTAACCCTCCTCAATTGGTTCAATTTTTTCTATTACACATATCTCATTTAGAACTATTTTATTTGTGAGTATGAATTTATAAAATTTGTATATATATTAAAAGGTATGTCACGTGCACGTTTTTAAGATATGCTACATACACGTTAACATGAGTTGGTATTGACACGGTTACGTAAAATGGTTCTATGTGTATTATTGGTCCTAAATTTACGATATATAAGGAAGATTGTACATATGTAACCGTATGCTTAGTACATGAATATATGCAAAAATGCTTGTGGCTATTCACGTTAACATGAGTTGGTATTTACACGGTATCGGCGTCGCTGATTAGCAACGTCACGTTGCTAAACGTCGCTAAATTCAAAAATTTCTGCGATATTACGTTGTCGCTAAATGGCGTCGTTGTAGCAATGAATAGCGACATTTTTTTGTCAGCGACTATTGGATACACGACATCAAACAAACGTCGCTAATTACGTCACTAATTTTATTTAGCAACATTTTTTGGCATATTAGCGACGTTTCTCGGCATCGCTAATATGTCTTATTTTGGTAGTGCTCTTACAACAGTTGTTTTTGTTGTGGCCTAGCTTCCAACCTTATTACCGGCCATGACTTTATTAGCACTGACACCAATGACGTCGTCAATACTGGATAAAGTGGCAAGGATCCCTATACAAGACTTTTTTTCCATATTACAGAAAGGGATCTCAGGCGTTGTTGAGAATAACATGTTGTTTGCTCGGATCGAAAGGCCCGCTTCACTTCAAATTAAAGTGCTTGAGGATTTCCCATGCAACAAATCTTTAGTTGCAGATCTCAAGTTGATATTGGAGGAGCTAGGGCAACGAGTGATCGAGCTTTGATTAGTACAACGGTGAGACTCTACGACCATTAACCTGGATAGACATGCCAAACTAACTGCTGATGTATTGAAGGAGGAATCCATTTATAAAAAGAAAAAGAAAATCCTCGTCCGCGAGTTAACCAAACTTAATAACAAATATGAACAACTAAATGATGCTGCACAAATGGAGCAGATCACTGAACAGATCAAACAACTTCAAAAAACTTATATAAAACTAGAAGCTAATCTGGAAATGGCCACTACAAAGAAGAAAACCTTCATTGACCAAGCAAATGAGGTCGCCATGGCTTCCAGTCGTGGATGTGCAGCTCTCTGAATTAGAGAAAGAACACTCTGAGCTTACACCCTTTAAAGACGAAGCTTCTTGTTAAGAAGAAGCTCAACGTCAGGCTGAAGAGACAAAACGGTCTGAAGTAGAGTTTTGAAGAGGAGAATTAATGAATTCTACTCAACACCTGAAGATTTTTAGATCTTGTGGAGATCTCTCCTTTTTATGGCTTGGGAAAAGCATACTTTTTATCTTCCTTTCATCAAAATTAATAAAGAATGTTCCTTTTCGTCGCCAAATTGTTGGAATATGAATGCGAATACTTTACTAAAAAATATCGTAAAATATCACAAGAGGAAATTGTCGGATAATTTTAGTAGATTTATTACCTATGGCATACCTAAGACTAGGTATAGATAATAAGTTGAAATAGAGGGACTATTAGAGGTAGTATGGTTATGATTGAAACAATAAATTCGTAAGGGATAAATAGTAGAAAAATTGAAGATAACTTCATTGATATATCTCAATAGATCGATCCACTATCCAATGACATATCTGTTAGCCCAATGATCTAATTATGTTTTTTATTATGGTTATTCGATTAAGTTTAACATTATAATATCACTAATATTTATAATATCACTATTTATACTTTAAACTAACTACCCTAGTCCTAATATGCATTATATTTATCATACTTGCTACAATGTATATTTCTTTGTATGTCTAATATGTATTTGCAGAAAAGCAAGAAGCAAGATCAACATGGATATATGTAATAAAGAAATTATGATGGGCCAAAGATTACGGCATCCCACAAGATTTTTTTGAATCGTCCAACGACATCTCCGGAGCCACGCACTCAGGTGTTCCACTGTCCTCTTAGCAGACGGGGTTCTAGGGGACAGCGCCCCTGTTGGGTTTCAGGGGCAAAGTCCCTGAAGGGATTCAGATTTCACAATCTAGTTATTTCTAGACTACAACCGTCAATGGATAAACCCATCATATATCAAGCAAAGAAGCTAAGCCATGCCATCATTATTTCAAGAAAAGAAGTCTATGCCTGCTAAAATATATTTGGAATTTGTAATAATTCTTAGGAATAATTATAAATACAAGAAATGGATGGCAAAATCGAAAGCTATGGTAGATAACAACCCTAGATCATGTTTGGATAGTCATTCAGAAGATCCGGCGGATCTCTGCGAATGACCGACGAAAGATCCGAATAGACCACAAAAAACCTTCTGTGAGCTATCAGATCATTCGATGAAAGTTTACAGAAATCCAACAGATAATTTAATTTGTTACCATTTGGAATGCAATAGTCGGATCCTATCCCATCAATGATCCCAATGGCTATATTTGTATCCATTGCACACTGCAGGTGAAGATTCGACGGACGTCTGCGGATGACTGACGGATCTTTCGCTCGCTTAATGAAAGTTACATTATTTGTACTTTCTATTACTTTGGTTATAAATAGCCTTGAACTCCTTCATTCAAGGTTGATGCTTTGAGCCTAAAAGTTTCTAATCTACCAGAGCCTATCCACAAACAACTCTACCAACGCTTTCACTTGCCTACCCACAAATTGTGTTAGAGTATTCTTGAGTTATAAAAGTTCGATCTTCATCTTGTGTAAGAAGAACAAAACTTTCATATGTTGAAGTTGGAGAGTCTTCGGATAAAAGCTCTCGTGTATTGAAGTCGGAGAGGCCTTCGGATAAAAGCTCTTGTGTAAGAAGTTAGTGAGTCTTCGGATCAAAGCTTACGTTGTACTATTTGCGATAATAGTGGATTAAAGCCAGAGAGAGTTTCGGGACTAGACTGTCCTTACGGAGGAAACCAGGATACATTGGGTATCAGTATTTTATTGCTTCTTCTCTTACACTCTTAATTTTAAATTACCCACTAGCAATCTTATTGTGCTTGATTAGTAAGCTTGACCCTATTCATCCCTCCTCCAGGGTGCTTTTAATTGGTATCAGAGTAAAGACTCTATTGTTAGCCTTAACATCCTTAGAGTGGATCATTATTATTATTTCTATGGCATCGTATTCCTCCTCCGGTAAAGAGGGTTCTTTTTCTAGTGGCATAGACAAACATGTTTCTTCTAAATGTAAGAAATGTTCTAAGTGGAAAGCCATAGCTAAACAATTTTAGAGATTCTTGATGGCTTCATTCTACAAATGAAAGACTTTTAAAAGGTTGTTCATTTAGAAGAAGCTTATGAGTTGTTGAGAAATAAAAATAATAATTTATTATCTAGACTTGATTCTCAAAACTCATCATGTATTTCTTTAAAGAGTTTGATTGAGGCTTTAATTTTGAAAATCAAATCTCTTTCGTCATCTATAGAAGATCTCAAAAGGCAATCACATGAGTTAATATTTTTTGCATGATTCTTCTATTGATACTTTAAAGAAACAAAATGATGTTTTCATCTCTAGAATTGTTTCTTTTGAAAAAGAGAATGATTTATTGAATGCTAAATTTGATTCTTTTACATGTATGCATGATGATTTGTTGTTAGAATATGATATTCTTAAAACCAAATCTTCGCATGCTTCCTCTAGAGATATCCATTATTATAGTATGTCACACGATCACAACCATGCTCATTCTGATACATGTGCATGCACTAGTATTAGGTGCTTATTTTGCTCCCGTATTGGTCATATAAAGTTTGCTTGTCCTATTCGTAGGAGTTTTAATACCAATGCTAGAGTAGATGCTACTTGGATTTTCAAAGCTAACAAATAGGATCCAAGTTTATTTGGACACCAAAGTCTTCGTCAAATATTGTAGGTGGAGCTTGTTGTGTCGGGACAAAACATCGATGAGCGTGTGGTGTTGCAATGCTAAAAAGGTAGTCTTCTAAGCAATTGCACCAACACAAGTGTGGCCACTATAGTTGTCACGATCCGCACCCAGTGTAAGGGTACAAGTGCATAACAGCGCCAGCCTACGCCGCAGAATCGTGATAGAATGCTGTACTAGGTCACTATCTGAACAATAACTCACACAATATATAATGTACTTGTCATAATCTTAACTCCGAACGGAGGACAAGTATAGATATAATAAAACTCAATCACAGTCTAAGCACGATAAGACAACAAAGAAGTTTATAACTAAAGACTAAACAACAACACAAATATAAACTACTAAATAATAATATCTCAAACAACTCAAATAAAAACTCAATATCTTAAGTTATTACAATTCAAGTTCTAATGAAATCTAAACAAGTCTACTAGCTAGTCTCTCGATCACTCGAGAGTCGGGGCCAAAGGTAGTTAATCTATCTCTGGATCCATAGCAAGTAAGACAAGTATCCTCGGGGTAAACATCTGTAATATTTTGTCAACGTATCTAGTCAAGATTGGAACAAGCACAACTCATCTAGAAATCTCAAGTAAATGGCAAAGACTATAAAGCAGTTATAGATAGTTATATTGATGAACATAAAAGTTTTATACATGTAATGATGTAGAGCAATAGTATAAAGTACAAGAGAAGTAATGTAACGAATCAGAAGATCATGACAATGATGACTGTAAATAAAATCTAGCTGAACTAGAGTAATGATATAAGTCCAGACAGTACAATGTAAGTCGAGTGTAATCCCAATGTGAGTCTAATATAATATGAGTCGAATGTGATTCAAATCAATATTTTAGTAGGGTAGTTCGAATAAGATGGTGCTAATAATGATCCATGTGATGTTTCTAATGATGATTCCAATGTTCCAATGTGTTTTAAAATACTGAGATAGACATGCAAACGGGTAAGGGGTAAATCTGGCACATCGTACACTGATCAGGTGAGAGATGGCTAGTGTTCGAATATCGTTCACGAGAGGTGGTTCAATAATAGGAATGTTTACATGTCTACTCAAATATTTTCTCTCCCAACAAATATAAGTGAATCCATAATCCGATACATAAATCGAGTACAAGTCCAATCAGCACATGAAGATGCTAATATGTGGTTCGAATAGTGAGGCTAGACGAATAAAGTATGTGTGTCACATACATGAATTCAGAATACCAATCTATGTTTGTAACAAGAATCAAATAGAACTAACTAGAACTGAAATACAGTAATCGACAAGTAAGTAAAATAACTATTAGAGAATGTACTCGCCTGATACCCTAATGATGATATATCAGATGTCTGAACCGAGTCACAATGTCCTAATTAGAGCAATATAGGTTATATTGTTCAATATAAGGTAAATGAAGTTTACAATGCAATCTACATAATTCTAGGTCGTTCTAGGTCAAAGTCAACTCTTGGTCAACTGTCTAGGTCAAACTTAGGTCACTAAGTCAATTGGTCAACTTTAGTCAACCACGTAAACCATGGTCAACTTATAAGGTTAATTGGTCACATATTGACTCAATGTTGACTTTTGTCAACTCTAGTCAACCAAGTCAAACTCTAGTCAAACTTTAATCAACTTAGTCTACAAGTCAAGTTAGCCTATTGAGTTCAATACCAAGTCATTCTAGGTAACACAAGGTATAGTCTATAGTCTAAGTACTCATGAGTACATATACCTAGGACCTCATATATATATATATATATATATATATATATATATATATATTATATATATATATATATATATATATCTAATATATATATATATAATATATATATATGTATGGATTATACATATGTGCTAGGTATAGGTACATGGGTATATATCCATAATATGTATGGATATATACCCATGTACCTATACCTAGCACATATGTATATATCCATACATATATATATATATTTATATACCGCATACCATAACATTTTTTTTTGGAGAAACTGTTACCTTTATTGATAAAAGAGGGTAATGATTACATCGACCTCATGGTAACTAAGACAGAGAAATAAAGAAAAACTACTCTAAAGCCCAGAGAGGGATAGCGGGAGGTGACGACAACTGGAAAGAGACTTCCGAAACTGTCGCTTCACCTCCCGAACCAAAAGACCAACCCAGCACCACGCCCCTCGTACCGATGCTTGTTCCTGTTCTTCCAAAGCACCCAAATGATCGCCCCAGCCAATGATCTCCGATGATGACTACCCTGTCCCCACACCACCTTTGAAGAAAGACCAGAAAGTCACTATGCATCCGAGCCTTGAAAAAACCCCGGAAAGCAGACCAAACCGTCATAGCAAGGTCCCCATGGAAGAATATATGCTGAAGGGTCTCCCCATGCCCAGTGACAGCAATGGCACCTGGATGCCAGATGGAAGCCAATCTTCTGAATATTGTCATCAGTAGGGAGCCGGTTGTGACAAACCCGCCACATCAGAATGCTCCACTTTGCCGGAATACACTTGCCCCATATATTAGAAAGAGTGATGATGTAGGGTTAGAGATCCGACAACATCTCCAAGCCGCAGCCATCGTGAAAGAACCTTTCGCTCACCCCAAACCAATGAGTCAGGATCCGAAGTACAAGTCAGATTCGCCCCTCTAAGCCGCCCGCTGCCTCTATTCCAAACTGCTCCAAAACAAAGACAGATCCCATCCAGTGGTTGTCCAAAAAGAACGGATAAGCGGACCACCATTATCGGAATTCCTCGCCCTCGAATCTCTGATCTTCCTCCCCTATCCGAAAGTGCCCGAACAGTCACCGTTCGTTGTGGAAGAACCACCCTCTCCCAGCCAATCTGGCCGACCTCCGAAGCTCCCCAGTACCCAAGCGCTGTGAAGCCATCGAACAGACTCCCTCTCCTGTGTTCGACTCCGCACCCGAATCGTCTCCCCGTTCGCGCCTGGTCCCCGAAGTCACTCCCTCAGCCGAAGGAATAGCAACACTATCCAACCGAGGACCCCCGGAATCCAATCTTCACACCTCGCTGATCCCTCGCCACGCCCAAGTTTAAACGAGATGTGCGGCTCCGCCAATTTTCTCCCCCAAAATCCGTCGCCAAATATGAGAGCCCTTGGAATTCATAAACGCATCACAAGGATGACGCTTACGAAAATATTTTGATTTAAGAAGCTCCACCCAAAGGCCCTTCCATGCCTCAACTTCCACCAAAGCTTCATAGAAAAAGCATCCATAATGTCACTCAGGCACTTGATCCCAAGTCCGCCTTCGGACTTAGTCCGAGTAACGAACCGCCACGCCAGCCAACTCCTCTTAGCCACCCCATCCTTACTACCCCAGAAGAAAGCCGCAAACATCCTCTCAATCGTCCTGAGAACCGCCCGGGAGGACAACATGCAGCCAATGTATACATAGGGATAGAAGAAAGTACATTCTTAATAAGGACCAACTTACCCCCAGGAGAGAGAATCTTGTTTTGCCAACCCGTCAGCTTCGAACGGATCTTATCCAACAAATAGCTGAACATCCCCGCATTCCTTCTCCCGCAAGTTAGCGGGCAGCCCAAATAAGAAACGGCAAAGTACCGTACTAAATCCGAGAGTAGAAATAGTCCGAGCACGGTCCTCACTCAATGGTGTCGCAGTATAAAAGGCCGATTTGGAATAATTAATCTTCTGTCCAGAAACAGCCTCATATCTATGCAATACTTGCTGAAGAGCACGCAATCCAGCAATATCCCCCGAAGTAAAATAAGAACATCATCCGCATAAGCCAAGTGCGAGATACGCGGTCCCCCTATCGGAGTGTGAAAAGAAGATCTCCTATCTGTGTCTTGAAGAAGCTTGAGGTTCCGAGAGAGTACCTCCGCAGCAATAATGAAGAGAGCCGGGAGAGAGGGTCCCCCTGCGGATCCCTCTAGACGCCGAGAAAAAAGTAGGAGCGCCATTAATAAGAACCGCATACCGGGTATCTGCCAGGAGACGATATATAATATCACAGAAGACCTCATTAAAACCAAATCTCCGAAGAACCCGCAGGAGGAAATGCCAATTGACTCTGTCATAGGCCTTCTGCATGTCCAGCTTAATAGCAGCATTTCCACCATGGTTGGTTCCCTCATAGACCACCATATCCTGAGCAATAATGATATTGTCCACAATCTCTCTCCCCTTAACAAAAGCACTTTGCTCTGGAGAAATAATTTTGGGAAGATATTCCCGCAACCTGCAAGCAATGATCTTGGAAATAATTTTGTTACAGAAATTGCAAAGGCTAATAGGGCGAAATCAGAAAGGTTCCTCGGGTGCTCGACTTTAGGAATAAGAATAAGAAGGTATCCGAAACGGATAACGGAAGGCGTGCACCCAAGAAAAAGAGCCAACTGCTTCCTCCACGTCAGCAGCAATAATGTCCCAACACACTGAGAAAATCTCCCAGAAAAGCCATCCGGTCCGGCCACTAGCCGGGTCCATCCCCCGAACAGTCTCCAGCAGCTCCGCTCTATCTGGACAACGAACAAGATCAAATTGTCCTCCATAGAAATAATTCTAGGGATGACATCAAAGAAGGCGTCCTCATCTGAAATAGGCTCAGCTCTAAACAGCTTCGAAAAGAATAGAGCCGTCCGTCGCTACCTCCTCAGTAGACCCAGTTTTGATCCATCAGCCCGAATAATTTTCTGAATACCCGCCTTCTTTGCCTGCTCCTAGTGCACTCATGGAAAAACGAGTATTCTTATCACCTTCCAGATCCCATCTCAATCGTGCTTTTTGTTTCCAGAAAGAATCCTCCACCTGGACCTTTGCTTCAACCTGGCGACGGCCTCCATCCAAGAAGCCCTCCCCCTCTCCGACGGATGGATCTCATAGTCCCTCCGCCGCCAAGGCAGCGTCCTCAGCCTGACGGACCTCCTGGAAAACGTCTCCGTAAGTAGCTCTGCTCCAACCAGCCAGAACATGCCCCGTTGTCCTCAAGCGCATGCCCAACCGCTCCAGCGCATCATAATGCCAGCATGAATTCCACGCCCGGCCACGATCGCAAGAAAATCCGGATGAGAAGTCCAAAGATCAAGAAAACGGAAGCCTCTACGCACCGGGGAAGAAGCTGGCTGGCAGGATATCAAAAGAGGAGCATGATCAGATTCCCCCGATTAAGATGCTCGCAAGAAACCTGGACTCCATCCAACCAACTACCCGTCACGAGAGCCTATCAAGACGGGATCCCTGCCGATCCATCCCCGTCTGCCCGTTCACCCAAGTATATATGCTACCTCTGAAACCAGCATCGGAGACCCGGCCGCCAACTGAAAGTCGAGAAGTCCGCAATGGCCCTCGTGTCAGGGGGTCGACCTCCGAATTTCTCATCCGGAGAAGCAATGATATTGAAGTCCCCGCCCACCGCCCAGGGCAATGCAATATCCCTGGCTTGGACGTCCAGAAGGTGCCTCCACAGACTCCTCCTCCCCTGTCGTCCCTGCACCATGAACTATCGACAACCGCACCGGGGCCGAAAAACAACTCAGAGAAAGCTGCACGTGATAGCCTGGTCACAGGAATCAGTACAAGTAATCCCAAGACCCGACTTACAGAAAATCCAAATATTGCCCTTATCATTGCAAAAGCTATCATCAAAACCCAACCTCAGTCGATAAGAAAGAAGCTTAGGATATCACCTTGGGTTCAATAATGGCAAGAACCTGAATCGAGTTGGTCCGACACAAGACCTGAGACGGGATAAAGTAGCTCTGTTCGCCGTCCCCCGAACATTCCAGATAAGGAATTTAACCATGGACCCTCTGGGGGTCCCGCCTAACCCGGGAAGCATGTGATCGAAGAAGCCGATCCGACTGAGGTGCCATCGACTTCCTCCGCCTACCAGCCGTCTTCTTAAAGGGAACCATCTGCCAGTCTTCTTCACGCCCCTCCGAAAGTGAGGTGGAAGTCTAGCCTCGGCAGTGAGACCATATCATCACCCGGAGATGCATAGCCCCAGACGGATAGAGGACCGTGACCGTCCTTCCCCCACTCCACCAAGCTACGATCTTCAGTGTCAGAATCCGCCGCAACAACTCCCTGTCCCAGCTGGCTATGAATAATAGGAAGGTCCGATAGAACAATAGATCCAGTACCCCCTCAGGGCCCATCTGCCCATCCAAGCAAGAGCCTGGAACGCTGCGTCCCTCCATCATGGGCCGCCCTCATCCGACCATAAAGCCAGCTGGCCCGAAGATGACTCTCCCACGTGCCAGGATGGCGGAACGGAATTCGCCGATTATCACACTCCCGCAATCTGGGCTGCGTGGTCCCCGTGCTATCATCACGCCCCTCGACGCGCCTCCATACCTGCGTGTCCCCTTCCCTTTCTCCGCCTCGACCGTCTCCTCCGACGACCCCTGCTGGTCCCACGGCCCCCCCACCGGGCCGTCCTCCTCACTCACTACTCCTGGAGAGAGGCCGTCGGGGATAGACGGTCTATCAGCAACTCCTACTGAAGAAGGCTCCACCCGTGACGACCACAAGCACTCTCAACGTGACCATGATGGCCACACGAAACAGTAGAGGGGACTCCGCTCATAGATAACTGGCTGCGAGCGAATACCATCAGGCAGTTGGAAGAACACCTCATGTTGGAGTGGTTTGCTGACGTCCACTTCAACCAAAACCCTGGCAACCCCCGCCTAGAGAATGACGCCGTAGCCCGATCAGTACTGAGCGGAGTGCCGAGACCAGATGCATGGAAAGAACCGTATTGGTATCAAACAAACAATGTGGAAGCCCGGGAAGGCCACCCAGATAGGAACCCGAGGGTCCTCTCTCAACGGCAAAAATCCACCGACGACCTGAATATCATCATCGGAACCCGTCCAACGAACCAGCAGTCCTTAGACCGCAGCCGAAGAAAATCACTCTCGACATGAGGCCGTATGAGGACGTGACGGTCATCGATAACCTTCACTTCAATCAACCCCCTGAAACCCCTCGAATCGAAAGCCTTTCTAATAGCCTCAACCGGGAGTCGCCGCCGAGCAAACTTGCCAATAAGGTCTAGCCCACACGGCCGTAGGGCCTCCATATCCGACTGAAAAAGACAGCCACCTTCCACCATTGGAAACAATGGCAGGTCGGAAATCCACCCGGTCCTCCCGTCGACACGACGCGGGTCCACCCACGACCGCAGCGAAGGTCCGCGCCATGCCGCCCGTCCCTCCACTAGCCACCTCGATGTGACCTCCACCGCAGACGAAGTTCCACCCTCAATGCCTCCTTGTCACGGAGCGGAGACCCCCCTGGACAGGGACAGCCCCCCTCAACCCGAACGTCGCCACACGGAGCCGGAGCCCCCGCCAAGACCGTCACAGCAGGCGGAGTGCTCCCCTACGCCGGCCAGCGG